>WYDI02005437.1:0-33286 GCA_009867235.2 Psittacus erithacus
CTCTTCCCTGTGAGGGTGCTGAGGCGCTGGCACAGGGTGCCCAGAGAAGCTGTGGCTGCCCCATCTGTGGCAGTGTTTAAGGCCAGGTTGGACACAAGGGCTTTGAGTAACTTGGTCTAATGGAAGGTGTGCCTGCTCGTGGCAGGGGTTTGGAACTGGATGAGCTTTAAGGTCCCTTCCAACCCAAAACAGTCTGGGATTCTGTGATTCTGTATGTAAGTTGTGAAGAACAGCATTTTTCTGTTGAATTTCTTTGGAATAACTCTTCAGGGCTACCAAATGCACTAAATGCTCCTTTACATCAGAGAAAAAACATAATGTTGGCTATCTTTATTCTGATAAAGCAGTAAAGCAACCGCAGCTTGTGTTGGACTGTTTGTATCAAGTAACTCTAAACATGTGGTCACATTCTCAGCAGTGCAGTTGACTGTCATAGGGCATGAGCATGAAATACTGTTTGTCTGGTAAAAAGCCAAGTAATTGTTAGTGAAGAATAGAAAAACCTCTGGTGATTTCTGCAAGAATAATTTCTTTCTCATTTAATGAAGAAGTAGGAAATAAAACATGCAGACAGCACACTGAGAACATTCAGTATTGGTTAGTGATCTTGGTCACTTCATATATTTAATGAATTCTCTGACATGGGGTCATACATCTAAGAATGTAAGTCATGTTTTTCAGTTCAGGGCTTGGAGTTTAGAAAACAAGACCCTACACACAGTAGAAAACTAATCCTGGATTTTCATAGTGATGTGGAAGCTAGAAGATATAGTGTGGTTCGTTATCAGGAGATGTAATATGTAAATGAGGAAAGAGCAGTCTCTTATAGGAGTTGCGTATAAAGCTGGAAGCTGGGTTGGGCTGGACTGCCTGTAGGTATTTAAGTAAGAATGGTAGAGGCTGAAAAGTTGGAGAAGGTTGGAAATATGCCACATGCTCAATGTGCCACAAGAATGAATAGTGAGAAATACAACACCAGTAGGACTTAAGGAGAGCAACTCACTTCTGTTGTCAGAGGTAAGAGATGCTTGCAGTTTAAGTTGCTTCGTAAAAATCAAGTCAGAACAAGAGCTGGTGGATAGAGATTGAACTGAAAAAAAAACCTCCTACCCAACATGTATTGAATACTTGCTACTTTGCTGTTAGTAGATTTTCTAACTGGTTATTGTAGTGATTTGGAAATGAAGGTGAAAGATTTATGTAGCTCAGGTGAGAACAACCTGAGTTAGTTATTTTTCCTTAATAGAGCACTGCTTTCCTCCTGTTTCTGTGATTGCACTTAACTGTTCCAGTTTTTTAATTGTTAATTCTCCATACTTAAATAGTCTCCAGAATAACATTAAAGCAGGTGGATATATTTACCATGGTTTGCAAACAGTTCCAGTGGTTGCTGGTGGTCTCTACTAAGCCCCCTAGAAATGTGTTTGAGATTTAAAAGAAGCTGAATGTGTTGGTTTAGTTGGTTTGTTCACAGAAGAAGACATTTTGCTATCCAAGGTTAATATCAAATGATGTGCCATGGGCCATCTGTATGAAGATGACAGGTTGTTGACAGGTAACTGTTCACCCAGCTGAGCAAGTAAACCTTTGCAATAGGAAGCTTCTGAAAATTTGGTAGGGAAGCCTCTCAGCTGCAGCTCACCCTGCCCTAAAGATCCTGCAAGCACAAGAATGCAGAAGACATGAGCCTTACAACCAGACATGTTTAGGCACTGTATTCACCATGCCCTTCTGAAATACTAACTGCATCTGACCACAGAGAAGGTAAAATCTGCGATGGCAGTGACAAAATGCTTGTCAGCAAGCCTGTCCCTTCTGCCTCAAGCGTCACCTCTGCTATCTTGAGCTTATAACTTGAATATCTCTTTGGTCTTTGGCTGCTGCAGCCCATCTTCCTGGCTGTCTCCCGGCTGTGCTTGAAGCCTGGGCTGGCTTATGTGTGGGACAGGGTGAGCTTTGGAGAACAAGCCCTGCTGGTGCTGGAGCCAGCCCGCAGGAGCTCTGGTTGCAGTGTTTCCTCAGCTGCTAATCTGTTTGCAGTCTCTCTAATCAGATTTCTCTGGTTGGTGCTACAGAGACTTTGTGCTATGCCAGTGTAATTGAGATGGCTGATGTGTTTCAGCTAGCTGGTGGATGAAATCAAGCCAGCTATTACAGTGGAGACAAGGGCTTGTCTGCTGAAGTTTGGAACTGCTTTTTGTTTTGTGACTGTCAATGACTTGCGTTAACCCCAGACATTGATTTCAAGGCAAGTTTTGAAGCTTTCAGAGCTTAGTCTATGAACTATAATTTGTTGGGGATGAAGGGATTACCGAGTTAGGTTTTTCTTTTCAAAGTGTGAGGCAGTGCAGTCCATTCTCCTCCCTCAGTGAAAATATGTAGTTTGCACCCAAATTTAAGAGCAAATCTCTGTGTGGCTGTTTTTTATTTAGCTAACAGCACTGCATCTGAAAACTTGAGCAGAAAGCATCATTTTCGTATACTTTTTTCCTTAGTTCTCATGCCAGTGTGAATTGTCAGAGAATCATGGAATGGTTTGGGTTGGAAGGGAACTTAAAGCTCATCCAGTTCCAAACCCCTGCCATGGGCAGGGACACCTTCCACTAGACCAAGTTACTCAAAGCCCTGTCATGTTGAAATAGCTTCTTTACAATAGAAAACTGAGCAAAAGGCTTGTCTTTAAAATCCTGTCATAAGTAGATCTGAAATTCCTGTTTCTGTGGAGCTGTAAATGGGGGAGAGTGGTGTGTGTGTAGTCTTTCCTGTGGGAACTGTGAATGTATTGGTTTGGATTGTCATAGCAGCAGTGTCTCCAGGTTCTTTAGCAAGTCTGACTTACTGTTGCTTGTGAACAAATTACCAAAACTCAAAGAAAATCCAGTCCCCCTTCCCTGCCCCAACAACAACATTCCCAGGCAAACCGCATGGTTCTGAAACTCCACTTTAGCTCCTGTGGCTTTAGTAGTTAGGCCAAACTAATCTCAAACTCTCTTCACCCCTCTGCCCTTCTTTTTCCCCTTCCCTGATAACAAGACTCAAATAATACTTAAAATAGGTCAGTCTGCTTTGGCATCATGCTAAGAAGTCATACCAGGTAGATAGCTTCTTTATAATATTGAATGTGGGGTAATACCATCTTTGTGTATTGTAATGGGAGCAATGGAGAAGCGCTAAATGCATTCAGTACCTAATGTGATCAGAACAGTGAATGTCTTTAGAGTCTAACAGTGACAGTTGGATTTGCAGGGTCTTCCTTGAAACTGGCACAGATGATAGATTCTTAAAGCCTTACAGCACAGTGAACGTTTTGAGGCATTACATTTCAAAAGTATTTGAAACTTAGTTCCAACTGTTCTGACGTTCAGTGTGATGCTCCTGGTTTAACTGAAACTGTTCTGTTTTCTTCCAGGCGAATCCGGACTGGGAAAATCAACATTAATCAACTCATTATTCTTAACAGAACTGTATTCCCCAGAGTATCCAGGTCCTTCACACAGAATTAAAAAGACTGTCCAGGTATGTCTGGGGGAAAAACTGCAGCTTGAACAGTGTGACTTGCAAGGGGAATAGCTTTAACCTACCAGAGAGGACATTGAGATGAGCTCTTAGGCAGAAGCTCTTCCCTGTGAGGGTGCTGAGGTGCTGGCACAGGGTGCCCAGAGAAGCTGTGGCTGCCCCATCCGTAGCAGTGTTTAAGGCCAGGTTGGACGCAGGGGCTTGGAGCAAGCTGCTCTAGTGGAAGGTGTGCCTGCTCGTGGCAGGGGTTGGAACTGGATGAACTTTAAGGTCCTTTCTATCCCAAACCAGCCTGGGATTCTATGATTATGCAATTCAGGTTATGTTCATTGAATTCTATTTTAAATAACTACGGATTAGATTCCCTGTCTCTGGAAGATTGAATTTTATATTAATATAAAATATTAATAGAAATCATAGAATTTACATGAAACCTAACACAAGACCCACCGAGACATCCTTCAGGGATAACTCAGTCCCACTGTGGCTAAAGATGGATCGGAGTAAGAAAAATTAAACCAAAACTCTATGTGTAGAGTTTCCTAATCTGAGTTAAGTGCTTTCATCTGTTAGGTGGCGGGATGAGATGCTCATCTTTTCATCCCAACCTTTTGAATTCTTCAGAGGTGGTTTGGTTTTCATTTTTTCTTAATTCCACTATGTGGGCTAAAGCCTGAGGGTGGCCAAGAGCTGCCAAACCTATGTTCAGTAGAGAATTGGGATCTATTATGACTTAGAAAATAATACGATTGGAATAAAAAGTATTTAAAGACCACCTTCCCCCTTAGAAATTATTGCTTGTGTTACCTAATAAGTATTCTTCTTTTTGAGTATACTTGTAGTGCAGCATTGCTTTTCCTTCAGTTTCTTGTTGTGATGAATGAAAAATAAAGTGTACCATTTTAAGAAGGAAACTGACACTGTCTCATTTCAGTGTCACTGTCTTAAGTGAGGATGAAATTGTTTCCCCCTACACCCCTGAAAGCTGTGCGTGCTGGCAGTGTTGTATATGATGCGGAGGTGATGCCAGTCAAATTTGAAATCCAAGAATTACCAGTGGGAGCTGCTGTTTGGATCCATGGGATTTGTGCTCTTTGCCAATGTAAACCTTTCTAAGGATGGCAAGGGTTTTGTGGGGCAGAGGTGAGACAGACCACCAGAGCATCCTAAAATCTCAGTGGTAATAATTGCCTGCTCCTGTATGGTGGGAATAACTTATTGTTCAGGAATTGTACAAGACACTCTTGCATGGATAAACACAAACTGTGGTTTGGGCTGGAAAATGGTCACAGTTTGCAGCTTGATGAGGCAGGTCCTGTGTATTAATTCCATGGAAAAGACAGAAAAGCAGTTAACCGATTTGATATCAGATGAATTTGAAAGAAACTTCTTCAGAAATGATGGGCATGAAATAGGTTTTCTCTGATGGTTATTTGAGTGTCTGTAGTGGGGTATGGTCAAGGCTTGTTTAATCCATTAAAAGCAGCCAAGCTGTAACAAGCCTCATGTCCTGAATGCTGTGCAGGAGCTGCCAAGGAGACCCGGATGACCCAGATGGCTGGAGTGCATGGGAAAATGTCTGTTTGGAGGAGACTTTGATTAAAAAGCTTTAAATTCCAAGACTTGAACTAATGTTTTCCATGAATCCCTCTGGAATACTTGCAGATCAGATGATAGGATGCAGTTGGATGCTTAACTATGAATGACATTAGTTTACAGTGATATTCTGGATCTTTGCCAGATGCTGCTTTCTGTGCCTTTGACCATGTATGGACGCATCAATTTGGGTTAGAAAAATGCAACTTTACAGAGGCAGCTTCTTCACCTACTGTCTCTTACTAGGGCTTTCTAATGCTTACAGTATATGTTGCATGTGGTCTGATTGTCCTTAACACAAATGTCTGTCATTTAATTTGATAGCTAATGTTTCTTTGGTAGCATGATACCCGTATGAATGCATGAAATGAATTGAAACCCTTCCCATGCAGTAAGGTACTGGCATTGTCTGCAGGGATCCAGCGAAGCAGGCCGTTTGTCAGAAGAGAACTTCATCAATTCAGCCATACTTAAAACTTCCAAGCATACAGAACCAGGAAAAATGTTTGGCGTGGCATTTCTGAGGCTCTCCTGACCTTCCTTTTCCTTTGTTATAAACACACATTCAAGATAATGTTTTATTAATTGCTTCTTTTGTAAAAGCATTCCACTGTGAGTGCTTAATCATTTAATGGCTCTTGCTGGGAATTTTTGTGCTGGAGAGTAAAGCTGATACCTTGTAGCACTTGGCAAGAGTACAGCTCTTAACATTATCATCTTTAATATTCTGAAGATGCTAGGAGTTTTTTATAGAGAGTTTGGTTATAGGAGGGGCTGTGTGGTTACTGTATGCAAGATAGCGAAAAGAATGCGAGGAATCAGAAGTTAATCTCCTGTGTGCTAAAGCTTGTGAATAGTAAACGGTTGGCTGAGCTGACTGCGTGGTTGGGGATTGCTGTCTTGAGTTCTGGCATTGATTATGTACAATAACATTTCTCTGTGGAATACTTGGGGTGGGAGGGAATTCACCACAATTAAAACATCAGTTTTTAAAGCACTGCATGTATTCCTGGGTTCTCATGGCTTTGGACTGGACATTTTTGAAGGACAGGAGTTGTGCAGTTAGTGAAAGAGTAACTTGGTGGTGTCTTAGGCAGGTGTGTGTGCATCATTATGTTTTTACTTATTATTGTTTTTTCTTCTTTAAAACCTTCCTAACCTCACAGTAACTCCTGCTGAAGCAGGAGGTTGAGTTGGGTGGCCTTGAAGTCCACCCCAACCTGGATTCTTCTGTAACTAGCATCTTTGTAGCTACATGTTGGGGACTCTTGTTTTATGAAGCTGCCTTACTGGGGTCCCCAACACAAGAGGGATGTGGACCTGATCAGAGGACTGGAGCAGCTCTGCTCTGGAGCCAGGCTGAGAGAGCTGGGCTGGGTCAGCCTGGAGAAGAGAAGGCTTCTGAAGGGGAGACCTTAGAGCAGCTCCAGTGCCTAAGGGAGCTACAGGAAAACCTGAAGAGGGGCTTTGGACAAGGGCCTGTAGGGACAGAACAAGGGGAATGGCTTTAACCTGCCAGAGGGGAGACTGAGATGAGCTCTTAGGCAGAAGCTCTTCCCTGGGAGGCTGCTGAGGCGCTGGCACAGTGTGCCCAGAGAAGCTGTGGCTGCCCCATCTGTGGCAGTGTTTAAGGCCAGGTTGGACACAGGGGCTTGAAGCAAGCTGCTGTACTGGAAGGTGTGCCCCATGGCAGGGATTGGAGCTGGAGGAGCTTTAAGGTCCCTTCCAACACAAACCAGGCTGGGATTGTGTGATTCTTTATGTTTTTGTTAGGTGAGGATGCAGGTC
Organism: Psittacus erithacus; assembly: GCA_009867235.2. Taxonomy (NCBI): domain Eukaryota; kingdom Metazoa; phylum Chordata; class Aves; order Psittaciformes; family Psittacidae; genus Psittacus; species Psittacus erithacus. The sequence continues at coordinate 6,901 of WYDI02005437.1, forward strand.
AGGACAACTGCATGCTGTGAGCAGCCATGGTGCAGCTGAATTATTTTTTGAGACCTAGCAGTGAAAGGGATTGATTTGGCTCAGACAAGATCCCTACTGATGAGTAGATAAAAATAGCATCCAGCATTGGGGGATATGCCGTGGAGGTTGAATATGGAGCTTTCTTTGCAGCCAGTTACTGTTTTCTATGGTTTTCTGTATTCTTTTCTGAATTAGAAGCAGTGTTCTGCTTGTGCAAGAGGTATTTAGTTGGACTTTCTGGTGGAGTGTTAATCTATCTTGTAGATCTACATTGCATCACATACCAGTGATTGCAAAGTGGTTACAGCTGTGTTCAGGTGTTCTGAGGGGGTGTTTAATCTATAGAATTAGGGATGTGCACGTGCTTAAGCAGCATTGACACGATCTCTCAAATCTTGAGCTGGTCAAGAGACCGTCCAGATAGGATATATTATCCAAGTTTCTCCTCTCTCTGAAAGTTCATTACTGAATATTCTTGCAGATGTTCACTTTGTTATATTTAACTTTCTTTTCTCTCCTCAGTTAGGATTCAGGAGGGTGAAGAAATGTTAAGCAATGAGCAACAAGGTGGTATCAACATCTGCCAACTCCTGTGTGGCTCTGAATAAATGGCTTGTGTGGTTGATTTCTTAAATAAATATTCAGAACACTGCATCAGTAGTGATTTAAGAAGAATTGTCTCAATATCAGGGGGAAAAAGCTATAATTAACTATGTGAGCAGTTGGCAAGAGCCAGCACACTGACTTCAGTTTGTCATTTCTTACTGCTGTGGAGCAGACTGACTCAATGACAGCAGTGTACAGTGCTTTTGCAGGCAGATACACCTGACATTGGCATTGTCAATTACTGAGATGTTAGAAGAAAGAAGTGAGTAGCAGTCCATTTGCTGTTTAGCCTGCATTTTCTGTGTCATGACATGCTTCATCTGTTTGATGTGCTTGCTGCCAGCTGACTGGGCCATGCTGCACATGGGTGGTCACAGCGTGAGACGCATGTTCCCACACCCAGATCTTGCATCATGCCTTGTGCTGATGCAGTTACCTTCTGAGCCAGGTTTCCATCGGTGACCTGAGCTAACAGGAACTGATCCATTACAGATCACATGAGGTCTAGCTCAGCAGATTGCAGCTAGATTGTATTACTTTCCAATATCAATCTGTTTGTAGCAGGAAGCCATTGCTTTCTGTGATTCTTTTCCCAAGCATTATGCTAGCTGAAGAATAAATGTGTTCTCAAAAAAGCATTATGAGGGACTAGAAATGTAGTGTCTAAGATGCTTGGAGAAAGGATTAGTTTTGAAAAGTGTCATTTTCTTTGAGGTGACCAATGTTGACAATTTCATCAAGAATAGCGCTTGGTTAGGGTTGTTCCTGCTTTGACAGGAGTTAAAATATAAAGCTAATCCTATATGCCTGCCTGGGTTCTTTTATCACTGACTGTATGAATGATTACCATTTGTTCTTTAAAAAATGATTATTACCAAATTACTGGGATTTTATAAGCCAAACATGGAGCCAGTATCCCTTTGAAGCAGAAAAGTTAGCAGTTCAGTGTCAGACCTCTTACTCCTTGAATGCTTTTCAGTGTTTATGATGGGTGACTAAAGTGCTTCTTATTCATTTTACAGGTTGAGCAGTCAAAAGTTTTAATCAAAGAGGGTGGTGTTCAGTTACTACTTACAATAGTTGACACACCAGGATTTGGAGATGCTGTGGATAATAGTAATTGGTAAGACATTCTTTGTCTGTTTTCCCACAATAATTGAGTTGTATTTTGTGTGTGTGAGATATGCCTTCTGATGTGTTCTTAAATGCAACTTTGATCTTCAGTTAAAATATTAATGCTTTTAAACTTTTCTGCTAGCTAAAAACTTTTAACAACTGTAGTTCCAGGCACCCTTAGAACTTGATTGAAATGCTATCAGCTTGTTCCATTAAAGTGAATGGAGCATTTGGCTCTCTATCCACTCATGCAGTGTGCAGAGCAGAGTTCTGTGCTGTCACAAGATGTGACCAGTAAAGCGTGTTCCTTTGGCTACTGTTCTTAAGTGTTCTATTTAATGCTATTACAGTGAAGGTAATTGTATTTGAGAGGGTTTTTCAGTGAACTCAAGGGTTGTATCTTCAGGGCTATGTAACTTGGGTGTGTGTAGAGGAGCTGGTCACTTAAAATAGGCTGTGTTGAAGACTTCTAATTAAAAAAACAACCAAACCAAATCCCCCCCACAAATGCATACAAACCAGGGGGAAGTATTGTACATCTCTTTCTTAGCAAAGACAGCCTTTTTTACATAAATGATGTAACTTACAGGTTTTTATTCATGTAACCTCTGCAGTTGGCAGCCAGTTATCGACTACATTGACAGTAAATTTGAGGACTACCTGAACGCAGAATCTCGAGTGAACAGACGTCAGATGCCAGATAATAGAGTGCAGTGTTGTTTATACTTCATTGCTCCTTCAGGACATGGGTTTGTATTACTGTATTTTGTCTTTTCTCTGTCTTTTATCTCAGGTAATCATCCAGATTTGGCATTCTTAGTTATGTATAGTTCCAGACAGGGTTTTCGTAATGGCCTGCAGAGCGTGCTTAATTTCAAAGATGAGCTTACTTTGGCTAGTCAAGCATCAGCAAGCCAGACAAGCACTAAGTTGGAACACCGGAAAACAGGATTACACATTAGTTACTTAACATGAAAAATAGTGTTAGAACAACAAAAGCCATCCAGGTATTCACAAGTGCTCTGCCTATTTGTAACCTACGTCTGGTTTTGTTCCCATTAGAAGGAGAAACTGGTTTGCACTTTGAGCCAGCAGGATTTTTCCTTTCCATTTTTTCTCCCTCCCTTTGACTAATAATAAATTGAAGTTTCATGCATCTTTATAAGCATGCATTAATTCACCTAAGCTGTAATGGTTTGTAAGCGATAATTCCAATGTAGACATTCTGGGTGTTTGTTCAGTTATTTTCCAGTCTTCCACCCCTGCTTAGCTTTTAACTTGATCAGACTTCTATCTAGTGGCAGAGAGAGAGAACTGCACTTCCAGGCTGTCAGGCTCAGACTGACTGGATCTGAAACTGGTTGTTTAGCATTTTATCACTGTGTTACAGTAGCCTTGCCTTAATGAAACAGTTTCTGTTGTAGTTTAGCATGCGTGTTTGTACTGTCATTTGTGCTCAAAATGCTTTTCAGTTTTAAATTCAACCACTTGAATCCTTTGCATACGCTGTTTTACTGGTGTGCAAAATCAAAACGCTATTTAAGTGAAGGGAAGATGATTCATTGCTTGTTTTAATCAATCTCTTTTTGAGGTAGCTTTGAGATTCTTCAAAATAACATTTGTCTTCCCCCTACACACCCTCTTTTTATCTGTTAACAATTTGTAAACCAGTGGGAAGTACAAATCGTTTCTAGGGAACAATTAAGGCAATGCTTTGGGTAAGTTTTGGTCACTAGATTTGTAAGGTTAAAAGCTGGAGAAGTATATTCCTTGTACAGGTATTCAGTGTTACTTTGGGGCAGAGGAGACATGTAAAGGCGAGCTAGGCTTCCTTAGTGTTTTTCAATTACTGGAGTAAATGCTTGGAGTTGGTCATCTATTTCAAGAAATGAATGGAGCACAGAGAAAATCGGTGCTGCTCTTGGCATTCCTTTCATCTTTGAGATATTCTTATGTGAAAGGACACTGCTAACTTCCTACCTGGTTTTTGTGGTGGTGCAGTCTTTGGTCATGTTTCCTGTGCAGACAGCAGCACATGGGAGCTGTCAAGCGTGAATTAGAACATTTGTAAGTGAACTTACTTTCTGTTTGTTCTATGACTTTCCTGCATTTGTAAAAGTCAGAGGTGAATGATAGCCACATGAAGGTGAATGGATAGCCAAACCAGTGCTCTTAATCTGGATGTGCATTAATGTTTGTTATTTAATGGAAAAATGCTGAGAAACTCGGTGGCTGCTAGAAAATCTTGAAGTGAAGTATGTGTTCTTTAGCTTGTTTTTATTCTTTTATGTATGGTTTGGAGGAGAAGCTAAATTTGAGTAGCAAATGATAATGTTCCTAATCCTAATTTCTTTTATATGAGAAATAATCCTGTTAAACCCTTTAAGTGAATCCTTTAAGCCTGACTAAACTTGCTATAATTCTGAAGCATTAAAGCATCAAAACCTCTGTGGCTTTGTTTTAGCAACCAGGAAGTACTGACCACTTTGTACATTGATGGGTTTATATCCCCCGTAGGGTGGGTGTTTTAGTTGTCATCCACTTTAACAATAGTCTTTTTGTGATTTAGAGATGAGATATTTCTACTTCATTTGTACACAGGCCAGTTTGCTGTCTTCTGGAACATAATGTATAAAAATCTGAGCCCACTTTAGGAAGAAGCGTATAAAGAAACATGACTTTCAGAAACTGAAACAGTGTCTGTGATCAGAGCATGATGTACGACTGTAAACTCTCACCAGCCAGGCTTCAAATGGGACTGTCTTCCACCTAATGACATGAGCTTTACTACCTTTGCAGGAAGTTCTTATCACTTGCTTAAATGAGTGTAGTTTCAGCTAGCAGAAGTCTTGTGACTGTTATTAATGCTAACGATGTATTCCTCTGCGATTATACAGTGCTGGGGGATTTCCTATAGCAGTTGTAGGTAGCCTTTTGAATTTCATTCAAGCATCTATCGCTCATAAATCAGTGTCTTAAGAGTAGTTGTCAGGACTAATCTCAACTCATTTGTACATTCTTATTTCATGAACATAAATTGCAGAGTTCTAATGCTGTCTTTCAGACTTAAACCTTTGGATATAGAGTTTATGAAGCGCCTGCATGAAAAAGTGAATATTATCCCACTTATTGCCAAAGCAGACACACTTACACCGGAGGAATGCCAACAGTTTAAAAAACAGGTGAGTTGAAAGATTAATATTTACAGCATGGGATAATTTAGCAAGTTGATCCCTGTGGAAATGGTGAGATTTAACTTCTTGCATGCAAAGTTTAAACCCTGCAGCAATGACTTGAGACAGCAAAGCAAAGTAATTTATATCTCTAGATTTAATTATATTTCTTGGTGAAATAATCTTGTTTCTATCCTCAAGGGAAGAGGTTTGAAGTGTAATATGATTCTTGGCAAGTGAAATAATTCACTGTTGAGATAAAAATCAGGAAGGGAGGAAGGGAGCTGTCAAGATTTAGATGCCTAACAGAAGTTGTGTGTTGAAAAAAAAGGGTGATTTTAACAGTATCATGATATTATTATTATTGATTGTATTGTGGTATTCACTTTTGTGTTGATGTGCTGTATTTATTAAAGCGTCAGGTGTTTAGATGAGACTCAGTATATCTGTTGTTGAGTCTGGGGCGGTGGTGATGCATTTTAAAGATGGTGAGATACTCTTAACACTGATACAACTGACAGATGTCTTTGTAGAATAAATTCGGTGTTAGTATCTCCAAGTGGTTTATGTTTTAGTACAACTACATGTTTAGAGTTAGAACATTTAAGCATTGATGTTTATAGTCTTGATTTAAGACTAAAGGCTCGGTCCAGTCTTACAGTCTTGATTCAAATCTTATAGTCTTGATTTAAGACTAAAAATTAAAGGGTGTTTTTTGCCTTGGAGGAACATAAGCAAGGTGCTATAGCTCTGAATCCTGTTTTGGTTGCATTTCATGGAGTTTTTCGATGTAAAGAGGGGAAAAATGGTAGAATACAGAATATTTCTGAATTTATAAGCAGCTTTATCAATGAGTTAAACAAGGGAGACTTTCCCAAATCAAACTTTGAAAACAAGCCCTTGCATGAACTTGAAACTTATACTTTTGTAAGATTGCAAACTCATGAAGCAGAAATACTCCCCAGGGCTCTGCAGTGCAGCTCTCAGCTAAATGGTCTAATTGTTTCCATTCTCAAACTCTGGAGAATGCATCAGCTTGGCTTTAAAAAAAGCCCTCAGACAAGCGGAGCCCCAAATCAGTACATCTCATTCTTGAGGATGCTGTCAGTTATTCTCACATTCTTATGGGTGCTTGCAAATGTTTTTCAACACAGATAACTGCTCAAGTCAGTCCATCAGTCACAAGCCTCTATTACAATAGGCAGGAGATCCCGCTTTGAGCAACTGATGCTCAGGTGAGCTGGAAACAGAACAGAGTAGGAGCGAGAGCAGTCACTAATGTGGGAGCTCAAAGGGCTGAAGTATGCCTGCAGTTATCTATCCAAATTGGGGGGTTTTGAGGGACTCAATTGCAAGACTAGTCTGAGGATTTAGGCTGTATGGGATTTTGCATGGGCAGGTTGAATTCTCAATAATGAAAATCTGTTTGTCCTGCTGTAGAAAACTGACATTCATTTTTGCTGCCTTGTATTATGGATGGTATTCTCTTAGCTCTGAGGCTCTGGCTCTGATCCTGTCTTCTACCAGAGGAGAGATGGTCACACTATGATTCTTTTGGGGTCTGCTAATGGTGCTACATATCTTACTTACAATCTTACATATCAAGCAAAAGGAGGGAGAATCCGACTGCGTCAAGAAGTGGAGTTATTACAAAGTATGAATTTCTCAAATAACATTTTTGGTTTTAGATAATGAAAGAAATCCAAGAACACAAAATAAAAATATATGAATTCCCAGAAACGGATGATGAAGAAGAAAATAAGATTGTTAAAAAGATAAAGGTAAATCATTTTCTTTGGAAAAAACTGGAGGAGGTGGGAGAAGTGGGTGAAAAGCTTCTTGTCCTTAATGAGGAGGCCACCAAAATGTTTAGAAGATACGAATCAGATGTAAAGCTGTTCTAAGAATCGGTGTTTCTCATCAGAGGCAATAAATGACAGTCCTTTAATGGGTAGAGTTCACTGTGAGAGGGCTGGATCACACATTCATTAATAAGCTCTTAAAAGGTCACTTTCTTTTTATTCCATCCCTATTTGACTTCTGGCTGCCTACCACAGCTTGTTTGATTCTGAGCTTTGAAGGAGGCAAGGGTTGTCTTTCAGAGGTGTGCATGGCACAGAGTATGTGCATTACAGTTAATAGCTGTCTGACTAATTGATATACTGAAGCCTTAATGGAGATGAATGACTAAAGAAAATCAGAAGGACTGTCTGGCTGTTGAAAGGGTTTTACGTTGTTCACTCGCGGTTTTGGGTCGTTCTGTTGTGTCCATCTTGTATATGTTTCTTGAGCCTTGCTTCTGTTTGTTCAGTAGCTTTAACAGCCTGTAAGAGTTTTTAATTCTTTGTTACTGTGGGAATCGCCAAGGATAGAAAACCAGTGGGAATCGCCGAGGATAGATAAACAGCGCAAATGGAAGCGCTTCTGGGACTAAGCCCAAAAAGAAGAGCAGAATAAAAGCAAGGACAAAAGTCCAAAATACATAGCATTGTACATAGTTCCTTTCAGCTACTTGAAGCTGCCCTTGGCTCCTTTGTTGCTTCTTACACTGGAAGCATTTTTGGTTCAGCTGAAAACAAGAGTTTGTAATTCTTTGCCAAACCTTTGAAAACTGGGAGCAAGAGCCACTCAAAGTCTTTATAGCCAGTGGGAATATGAATTGATAAATAATTACTGTGCAGTTGAGTAAATAGGAAATGGTTTGCCTATTGCTTAGCTTACTAAGTATCAGTAATGTCTGTTTCTTAACTAGATTTACAGAATGCAACAGTATCAGGAATTCAGATGGGGGTGTGTGTATGTATGTCATTAAACTAGGCGGAGGTCAGTAAGCAGAACTGTTCTTGCACATTGGGTAAGCTCTCCTGCAGTGTTCTAGCACCAAACTATATGTGTCAAGTTTATCCATGGGCATGCTTTCAGTATCTTCTGGCAGTAGAAATGTTGATTTTTAAAGTAACGCTTTGTCTTGTAGGACCGTTTACCTCTTGCTGTGGTAGGTAGTAATACGATCATTGAAGTCAATGGCAAGAGAGTCAGAGGAAGGCAGTACCCATGGGGTGTTGCAGAAGGTAAGTCTTCTCATGATGCTTTTTCTTTATCCCTTTAAAACTTGTTAGAATTGAGTCTGTATTTGAAATGTTCAGAATGCTTAATTTGAATTTACTTTGCTCTGGAAAGTTGCTGAATATATGATTTTGTTATTCTGACAGTCTGGGAACAAGATGAAGCTTCAGCAATGTGTAACTTTGCAAGCAGATTCCTGTTGAAGCCTCAGTGAGGAATTGTGAAGCATGTAGTAGCGTACTGCAGTTGATGAAGCTTATATTACGCTATTTGCTAGCATTCTTTTAATTGTCTTCATATAAAAACTATGTTTCTTAAATTCTTTCTAGCATATTCACATTATAAACGTTAACTTGTTCAGCTTGAATAGCATAAATTCAGTTTAAAGTTTCTGGAAGAATTTGGGGATTTTTTTCTCCGAACTTCTGAATCTTAATTACTAGGATGTAGCAACAGGAAGATACCTGGGACTGAACTGAATACTTATTTTAAACTAAAACTTACTTAAAACTCAACTCCTACTCTTACTAGAGGCCTGACAATAACTGTGGGTTCTTCTGGCAACCATCGTTTGTGCTTTAATGCTGCTCGCTGATTTCAGTTGGCGCATGGCATTAAACCTTTTTACCATCCTACCAAAGGATACACCATGCTGCATAGTGCAACAATCACTATTAAACTGGGGGTTTTTTTGTAATCGGTGAACTACTTCTTTGCAGTGTGCATGTGTTTAAAAAAGAAGATTTTTTTGTTTTCTGACAATCTCTGCCTTCCAAGGGCACTGGAATATAAATTTGATGCAGTGTAAAATAGACAGAAAGAAGGCCAGCTCAACCAACAAGCAGTGTATGGACCAATGCTTTAAAGAGAAATGCTGTAGCACTTTGAAGTGTGTGTCTGGCAGGAAATGAGGTTTGGCAGGAAGTAAGAACCAGCTGTGCCAGAAAGGATCAAGCTTTATTTAAGGCTCTTGTGTTGGCATTTTGGAGAGGTACAAAATGCTGCTGCTTTTCTTTATTTTAAAACAAACTTCACAAATGTTTCATGTTCGTGCGATTGTACAACTTTTGGAAGTAGCCTAACTAAAAAGAGCCTCTTTAGGCGCCTTTGAGTCTGTCAGCTAAGGACAGAATGCTCAGAGATGATGCTGCTTTGGCACTGTGACTACATGTACTGTCTGAGCAGAGCTTACCAGCTTATATAAAACCATGGGGTAAAATAATGCAGGAGTGCAGATGCAAGACGGACACACGAAGAGGCTGCATGCTTTATTGTTCTGTAGGATTCACTGAACTTACTTGGGTTATTTTAATTTCCTCATCCTGTTTTAATTCCTTCTTCCCATGAAAATGGCCATCTCTGCTTCAGGGGCACATTGGAACCTGCCTCATGCCTTTCTTCTGTGTTTGCCAAGGGCTTTCTGTGTTGGCTTCTGTGCGTGCCAGAGGGGTGGTCATTTTTCTTCAGGGTTGTCTCATCTCTCAGGGAAATGCCACTCAGCATCAGTCTCTTCTACAGCAATGGATTATAGGCACAGTGGAGTAAGTGGCATCTAATGACAGCTGCATCAAATGAAATATACAGCCTTCCTGTACTTAAAGAACTAAATCCACATTAAAATTAAAATGAAGACTTTTGAAACCCATTTGGCAGGGCAGGGAAAACAGATTGTGTTAAGCCTGTTGTCTGGAGGTTTGGATATAGCTGAATCTAGGCTGACATCTTCAATTAGTTTCTGATCCTTATACAGCTGTGCTGGCAGGGCCTCCAGGGGTCTTCCAAAGTTAGTCAAAGAGGCAAAACTGTGTCTGTTGTAGTACCTTATTCTGGTGCACTGACTTGTAGCTCTGTTAGCCAGTACGGCTTAGGGGAGCATACGATCTTTGCTGGTAGGGTACATTGATCTATCTATATTGTCAGTGCCCCCCTACGGTTAACATGCATCCTGTTTGAGTAAGGAAAGGCTAGAAGAAATCTGTTGTTGGAGTGAACATAGGCAGTGAGTGACATCTAAAAGCCTTAGGTCTGTCTAAGGCTTGGTTGGCATCTCAACAAAACTTTACCTCTCTTTGCAGTTGAAAATGGTGAACACTGTGACTTCACAATTCTGAGGAACATGTTGATAAGGTAAGTAACGTAACAAGTAACGTATTTTCTAGTATGTCTGGGAGACTGGGAAGTCATATGTTGGAGGAAAAAAGGGTTTGAGCTAGTGAGTTGGTATTAATCCTTGTATCTTATACTTTATCTTGTTTAACCACACATTTAGCATGTGGTGGTGGTGATTTTTTTTTCAACAGCTCTCTTTACATTCTGAGTACTTGTTCTTGTTGAAAATTGTTATGAACCATAGGAACCCAAGTTGATAGAAACTAGCAAGTTTTGGCTTGTTTGTTGTTGCCTGACATGCTTTGATGCACCTACTACAGTAGTAATGTGCCGTTTTCGTATCTGCTCTACAAATCCTTGCAAGTCTCTCCACAGAAATCAATTTTTCCAAAGATTGGATCTGTAAGTGAATGTTTGGAATATTGCAAACTGGAGGTAGTTCAGTGCAAAACTAATCTGGTGTGTTGTGACTGTGTTGTCCTGACAGCTCTAAATGGCAGAATGATGACACTGTAGGAAATGGGACATTAATGGGAGGATATAATTGAATTAAGTCAATCTGCACATTGGACATGGACTGATGTTTTTCAATGTATTTGTGCACTAAGCTGATAAGTGACTCTTATTGACAGAACTCATATGCAGGACCTGAAGGATGTCACTAACAATGTACATTATGAGAACTACAGAAGCAGAAAACTGGCAGCTGTTACATACAATGGTGTTGACAACAACAAAAACAAAGGGCAGCTAACAAAGTAAGTTCTTGTGAAGGTTGTATTGCACTTGAATCTTTTTGCTCTGGTTTTTGGTCACTTGGTTGGTTTTGTGTATGCGGGCTGGGATTTTTCTACTATATTTTAGAGGGAAAGGGGTGTTGTTTGTATTCCTCTTCCAGTCAGTTGCCTTTTCACTGTCTTCTGGTCTGTTTTCAGACAGTATATTCCTGTTCAGGCAGTATACTCCTGTTTCTCTATGGCTTATTTTTTTTCTGTTCACTAGCATTCACACTAGTTTAACTGAACATGTTAAATAACTGGGGTTTATTTAGATTCAGTTCTAAAGAGAATCCTTGTTCATTAGTGTTTCTGTTTTGGTTTATATACTGCTTTTGGGATTATTGCTTTTTTTGACACAAATGCTCGATAGTAAGTGTCAGGGATGATTTTGACAAGAATGGGTTAATATCTGTTTAGAAACTTGGAAAATCCAGACCTGCTACTGTCATCTTTGAAGTGCTGCCCCAGCTACTTCTATGGTTGCTTATCATGGCAGGGAAATGATTACAACATATTTATCTTTTGTGAGAGGAGAGTTGACATGCAGAGGGTTTTTGGTTTGTTGCTTCTTTATTTTAACCCTAATCTGTTATTTTAATTGCCTTTGACAGCAAGTTCTTTGCCAACCTGGTGAAGCTATTGGAAGATTTAAAAGTAGGCTCTACTGTGTTCTGCATTATATGCTGCTGCTTGAGAATAGCTACACTTTTAAATTGAAGTACTTTTCCTGCTCTGCATGGATCAACTGTATCAACAGTAATTAGTGATGAAATAATAATTAGTGATACTCTTTTCTGAGTACAAATTTCCCAACCAAAATATTCTGTTCAGCTAACAATATGCCAAATTACAGCTGTTCTTCCTGAAAGAGATCCTTGAAATTAGACGGGAGCATCTGCTATTCCCATCCATATGACATCCACAAAGCCATTTTCTATACAGGAGTGTCTATTCTGCATTGTCTTAATGCTTTGAAAGTGACTGTGAAGGAATGATTGAAGTGGGCACAATTTAGTTTCATCCAGTGTGAGCCTACACAAGACTTCCCTGCTGGGCATTGACAAGAAATACAGTAGTACATGTTAGTTACATCAACTCCTCAGAAGTGTATTTCAACTTACATAAAGTTTGTAGTGAGGTCAGGTGTTAAAAAGAATAGTTTTTATATATGTATGCCCATAATATAGAGGTTACTTCTCACTGTCATGTTTCTTGCCATCTTATTTTTAGTGGTAACACTTTGGCCATTTCTTCTTTTGTGCATGCTTAGTTTAATGTTAGCCTGCAGCTACGAACTTAGTCCACGTAAGGATTAGTTATTCTGCGTTCAGCTTAAAAGGGGCAATGCAGTGATTTATTTTTTTAATGACCTTTTATTCCCATATTGCAAACATAGCAAGTTGCATTTCTGTATAAATTTATGCCAGAAGGTTTCAAAACTTAGTTTCATGTCCTTCGTTCTCTTTCTTTCCCCCTAAACCTTCCATTGGTTGCTGAGAGCATTGCTGAGATTTCCTTTTTAGCTAGAATTTACACTTTAAAGGGTCTGGAATTCCTCTTTCTGAAGCATTTTCTACCATCTCAGATCACTGTGCTATCCCACCTGAATATTTCCAGGTAACTGTGCCTTTTGGAACACTTTTCTCCATAAGAAATATGTTGCTCAGAACACTGCAGTGCTGAAGCTCAGAGGTGAATAAATACAACCGGAGCTTTTAGCTGCCAGCTCTGCTTTTTTTTTTTCCAGAGAAGGAATAAATGGTCACAGCTTGTTTGATTCTGGCACTTGAAAGATGGCCAAATCTATTGCAAACTTGAAAGAAATACTTTAAACCTTTTCCTTAAAGCTTGTTCCTCCAAACGTGGGGTGACTTGATAAGTAAATACGTAAGATTGAACACGTGTACTGGTTATGAAGCAGCTCAAGCTATTCTTGTTTTGTTACCTTATCCATATGTGGAGTTGCAGCAATTTTTTTGGCTTCAGTGCATTTTCACAGTTCTGAATCTACCATGGTTAAAGCAGCACAGCAGGAATTTTCCTAACCACCATATGTCTTCCTGGAAATTAACTGAAAGAGGGAAGAACAAATATTAACAGTTTATCTGTACATCCCCATAGGAATTCTATGCTTGCCTGCTTTCCTTTTGCGTGAAGTGCCTGTGTCTCAAAATAGGGCAATATTTGACTTGGCCTCTGGAAATCTGATTCTTTCAAAGGGGCAGATCCTGTATGAGAACAGAGACATGCTCTGGTGCTATCTGGTGGTATTACAAGCATTCTGCTAAATGCAGATACAACCTCTGGCTCTCGAAACTCCTGAGCTGCTGTTCTTTTGTAAGCTGAAAGGGTAGATGTAAGAGGAGATGTTTCTGCAGTGGTTCTTGCACTTTTCCAGAAGCATCTCTTACTGGCAGCTGTTGAAGACGTGACCTTTTGTACCTTTGAAACAGCTGTATTTTTATGATCTTAGCAAGTCTTTGTTTTCATGCAACTGTTCACATATTTCTCTGCACAAAAATGCAAACATGAAAACAAACAGAAGGATGTGCTACGAGGTTTGCCAATACCATGGAGATGAATTGAAGCAGTTTTTTCTGTCCGGTTGCTGATTTTCTCTCTGATTTGTCTCCTTTGATTTGGTGAAACTTGCAGTTGTCTCTTCTACGAGTAACTTGTTAACCTAAGAGCAATCCAAAGCAGGTATTTCCCATGATTATGTAACTTCTTCTGTATTTTAGGTTTAGTATCTGTTTTCTTCAAATTTTCAGCATCCAAACCATTAAGACAATAAAATGTCAAGGGTAACCTTCACGTTCATGGGTAACTTGCCTCTTCAAGCTAGGTGGTAATTGTAATTTTAGACGTGTGTTACATGATATGGGCAAATTGGCATTTGCTCTGAAATGTAAATTTTTTAATTGTAGAAATCTTTTCCATTTGCTGTATGAAGCTGCTGTCTTCAGTGAGCTTAAAAGGAAAACCTTATTTTATTGAAAGTCACATTGTACAATGTAAAGATAAGCCATATCCATCTACTGAGCTATTCAATAACCTGTCACACAGGGTGGCAAAATACACAATGCATAGGGCCTTCTTGTGTTGTTTAAGTTAAGCAGTTAGAAGGATATTCAGCCTGGAGAAGAGAAGGCTCCAGGGAGGCCCTAGAGCGGCTCCCGGTGCCTAAAGGGGCTACAAGACACCTGGAGAGGGGCTTTGGACAAGGGCCTGTAGGTACATGCCAAGAGGAATGGCTTTAACCTGCCAGAGGGGAGACTGAGATGAGCTCTTAGGCAAATGCTCTTCCCTGTGAGGGTGCTGAGGCTGTGGCACAGGGTGCCCAGAGAAGCTGTGGCTGCCCCATCTGTGGCAGTGTTTAAGGCCAGGTTGGGCACAGGGGCTTGGAGCAAGCTGCTCTACTGAAAGGTGTGCCTGCCCGTGGCAAGAACTAGATGAGCTTTAAGGTCCCGTCCAACCAAGCCAGTCTGGGATTCTGTATTCTTTTGTCTATATTCTTTTGCCTATATTCTTAGCAAATGCGGTGAAATGGTTCTGATGTTAAGCCCATCTTACTATATGGTGAGACTTGTGATCAGAATCTTCTTTTCAGGCTTCCCTTCTCTCCCTTAGTGTTAATGAAATGCTAACACAAGGCATGCTCAGGTTAAGCATCATGGTCTAGGGAGGTGCCACTGCAGCCAAGCCTTCTGCAGACCTCTGCTGGCCATTGAAGCTGAGTGCTCTTTCATGGGTTTTAAGACAATGTCCTATAGTAGGTGATAATACTTTAAAATTATTATATTTAATATTATCATAATATTATATTTTGATGATATCTTAAATGAACAGGTAAACCTCAACACAACATTGGTTTCCAAAAACTTGTTTAGAGCAAGTGGTTGTTCATGTCACTGAAAGATTTAATATCACTTTAAAAGCATGTGTATTCTAGGGAAACTATTCCTGGAAGTACCTGCACTTCCAGGTGCATCAAATCTGTATTAATATTTACATGGGGTAGTGATTTACTAACTGAATTTGAAATAAATATAGCAAGCTTTAACTAACAATCTTTCCATTTACTGTGGACAAATTGACTTTTGGGGGAGCACATAATTAGCTTTAGGAATCTAGTACTAATGAATTTAGTTTGTAAAGTACTGCTTTTTGGTTTGTGGTTTTATTTAAGCCTGCTAAGCTAAGCCTCTGTATTTTTTGTTTTTTAGATTTGACACAGTTGAAGGCATGTAAGTGGTCATTTAAATTTTTCCAAAAACCTTAAAGAACAGATTTCTAAACACAACAAAAATTTCACTGTTTAATGCTTCAAATTTCAAACAGTTTCCTGTTATCCTGCTCTTGGAATTGGTTTCCCCACCCCTTCACGCCCCTGTACCATTAAAACTGTGCTAATGTAATCTTTAGGAATTTGTAAATACTTTCAGTGACAAACCCTCTGCAAAAACCCATCCTCTAGAAACTTTTTAGTTGAGCTTCGTGACAAATTTGGTCTAATTTCAACAGTGAGTAGAAGTGCATAAATGATGAAGTACCCTCAGTTTCTCCATAGCTCCATCACCTTCATGTAGATGCTTACAAAGAATTAATGGAATTTTCCTCCTTACCTGTAAATGTGCAAGTCTTTTTTGTATTGTGGAATTAGTTCTTTTAATCTTTGACCGTGCTTTTATCTTATTGCTGGTTTGCAGAGGTTCCACTTTGCACATATCTAGAATAACATATAATTTCTGCAGGTTAACTTGGCTGTTTTAACATGCATCCTGTTAAATCAGGTAGAAGGTTTGCATCTTTGGGTTTTTTCCTTCAGCTGTTTTTGTTCAAATCACGTGTGTAATTTTATCCTGAAGTGCAGGATGATGTGCTTTTACCCACATCACATATGTAAGACCTAGCAAAACCCAGTTGTGACCTATGTTGTAAAACTCTCAGCTGTAAATGCTTGCTTTTTATTGGGTTTTCTGTGCAGACTGAATTTTACCACTTAGTCAAATACAGCTCACAAGGCTGAGAGAGTTGGGGTTGTTCAGCCTGGGGAAGAGGAGACTTCAGGGAGACCATATTGTGGCCTTTCAGTACTTAAAAGGGGCCTGTAAGAAAGATGGGGAGAGACTTTTTAGCAGGGCCTGTTGCAACAGGGTAATGGTTTTAAACTGAAAGAGGGGAGATTCAGGCTGGATGTCAGGAAGAACTTTTTTGCAATGAGGGTGATAAAACACGGGCACAGGTTGCCCAGAGAGGTGGTGGATGCCCCATCCCTGGAGACATTCAAGGCCAGGCTGGATGTGGTTCTGGACAATCTGATCTAGATGAAGATGTCCCTCTTCATTGCAGGAGAGTTGGACAAGATGACCTTTGAAGCTCCCTTCCAACCCAAACTGTTCCGTGATTCTGTGACATCCCTGTTAGATTATTAGGTTGCCAGTAAAAGGACATTTATGGTCTTTCAAGTCTGTAGGAACTGCAGCAACGATTCCTCAGTATTCAGGTCTACTTCCTAGGTTAACTTTTGAAGAGCAGATGCATTTGAGAACTTTACACTTCTGAAAGGTAACAAGGAAATAGCCTTGTTTTGATAGCTGGTCAGCTTCCACAGACTGCTACTCACCACTTCTTTCATTTGCTTCTTATTTTCATGTAGTATTGTATTTTACCTGTGTTTAACCATTTGTTGTAGTTTGTTCTTGCCCCCTCACCAGCTGTCACCTTAAAAGAGCTAGTACTGGAGGAAAAAGTTCATATGGCCTTGAGTTTATGTGCTGTTGGTTACTTTTACATGTGGATAGTGAAAATGGGCAAGCAGGAAGGATAAAATGAGACATTAATAGTCAACCAGATGTTGACCATGTTTTTGATACATAACCTGCTTTCCTTTAAGGATGAATGGCAAAGTCTGAATCAAGTTAGATGTTGTTAATTATGTTTCAGTCATTGCTGAAAGTTAAGTCAGTTCCTGTCTCTTTTTAGAATACTTTCTCTGCATAATCTGAATCAGAACAGTTTGGGGTTTGGTTGTGGTGGGGTTTTGTTTGCTTTTGGTTTTGATTGGGTATTTTAAAGAAATTAAAATGAAAATACTTCTTTTTGATAGAGCTTAGGTTTTAGATTTTTCTGGCCTGACTTTTGCATACATTCCAGTAGATAACCTCTGCTGGCTGATTATAACACTTCCAAACACATTCAGTTCTTTTTCTATTTCATTTTAAGCCACACATATTCAAAACTGCAACAAGAAGCCAGTGATTTGTTTTGATCTTTGTTGAACAGCAACAAATTCTTACAAGGCTGTGTAGCAATCACCACTGGATTAAAATCATCCTATTCTATTGGGCATTTAATAGGAAACTTGCTATTTAAAACCTGTAGCACCATCATGTGGATTAGAGGGCTTATACAGCTTTAAGAATCCAGTGAAATCCAGGAAAGCAGTTACTGTAATATAAATAGAGAAAATAATAAATAATGAACATTATAGGTTGTTTATTAATAGTTTTCTAGAGGGAAATCTTCCATCTAACAGTCATGAATTACTGATGTTCAGTTGCCCAAAGTTGCTGTCACTTCAAAAGTATGACCACAGCGTTCAACGCAGGTGTAATGTGTAACTTACTCTTGGGCTCACTTTGAACAGTGAAGATTTAGAGAGGAAATGGATCTTTTGTCTGCAGTGCTCTTTAGATTTTGATTATGTCCATTAATTTTTGTATTTATTTGAACTGGAAGGAAAAAGATGCCTTAAGATCACTTTGAACATGTTCATTCTGAGTTGTTGTAACTTTGATTTCCTCTCTTCCCATGACTAAAGACAGAAAATCAGGAGTTTATGAGCCTAAATATAATGTAAAAGAATTGGGGGGGGGGGGGGAGATACTGTATGAAATGTCTTTTGGAGGAAAGCTTAACTGAACAGTTAATATAATAATGCAAGTTGAGTTGAAGTTAGCAGTGCATACAGTGGTGTTAATTACCTTAATGCTTCAGCATCTTGATCTTGTTTTTTACAGATGCCCTAATGTAACAGACACAAAAAAAGGTGATTCTTATCTAACTTGTTCTTCTGGATTTATGGCAGGAGCCCGTTGGCACAGATGGAGGAGGAAAGGAGGGAGCATGTAGCCAAGATGAAAAAAATGGAAATGGAGATGGAGCAGGTGTTTGATATGAAAGTCAAAGAAAAAGTTCAGAAACTGAAGGACTCTGAGGCTGAGGTAATGAAAATGTCTTAAACCCCCATATGCAGAGGCTGAACAGGTGTAGGGATGGCTCTCGTTGCCAAGACTTTACAACGTAGCATCTGTCTAGGAATTGATTCTACGCTTAGTTTCTGGGATTAAAGACAGCTCAGTTATTCTTTGTCAGCTTGCTGTCATTGCTGAAATGGTATAAACCCAAACTTAAAATGTAATTTCCATGTTCACATGCATTGTCTTTTTATTTTCACAGTCACAGTATGATAAAATACTCCTTAATTTTCTTTTTATGCCTGTTTCCTTCCATGTGCTTTAAAATGTCCTTGGAGTGTTTCATGGTTTACGTAAGCCAATGTAGTAATGAGAATTTGCTTTGCATGTTAAGAAAGCATGACAGGAATTTGATAAGATGTCGATAAGAGATCATCTACATGAGAGTTTCTAGGCTAAGAAAGAGGGATATGTTATTGTCAGTGTTTGGGTGTCACTTGAACATACGCTTATGTTATTAAAATATTTCCTATTTTAATTCCTGTCATCTCCAGGGGAAGTCCTCGCAGTGAAACTGGTTTTTACGTGCTTCAAGCAGCTCTTGTTAAAGATATTAAAAAATTGCACTTCAGTAGAAGATGAATCCTAAGTTTTAGGAGGGCAGCTTCTCATAAGAAGCCAAAGAGAGAAGTTCCTAAAGAAAGTTTGGCTCCAGATTTGGGGGGAAGTGAAGAAACTTGGAGAGGTAGTTGAAACACTTGGCAGCCTAAGCACTGTAAGGAGCCAAGGCGTACTGGATCAGAGGAAAAAAATCAATCTAGATGATTTAGTTGGTTTTTTTCACTTCTGGAGAAGTGAATAGAGAAGGACACTCCTGAGCAACCTGAGGATTTTAAATCTTGATGCTTTATCTGGATCACAGTGTTTAAGTAGTGACTTGATATATCCTTCCTCAATTTCTGTCTTGAACCTTTATGAACCCATTTATACTTCTGGCCTCCACACTCCTCATTACATGAAAACCAAACTTGCATAAGTCTGTCCTTTTGGTTTTCATGTTACTACCTCATGTGTGAAAGGAAATATGTTTAGAAGGGTTTGTGTAAGACAGGGACTTTCAAGAGAGTAAGGAAAGAGGGAGTTTGATTTTATTCAGAACCATGTTAGACCACACAGAAGGCATCACTTTTCCTAACCGAGTATCCATTCTCACATAAAACACATTTGGTTGTCAGTTGTCCTGTCAGCTTGCAGGAGAGACTTCCACCCTTCTAGCAGCACAGGCAGTTCACTACAATAATACTAATAATAATTCATTTAATTAATGAGTAAATCAACCCACTTCATAGTAATGTCTTCCTAAGTAGCCCTGTAACTCTATAGGATGAAACCAGTGGGTTTTTTTTTTCCTCAGGTAAAGTCAGAGATGCTGCTGATTTATGCATTACTGATACTTGGATGCTCTGCAACTTGCTTCTTACCAGTTGCATTAAATACCAAAGTATTCTTGAATGTCCTTTTGCTTGCCACATGTAGCTGCTTATAACTCCTGTTTGTAACTTGGGCAGCATTTGGGGTGTTTTCTGTTAGCTGTAAAGAGAGGCTATGGGATTAGTGCCCCTTTGGTTTCTGCTGTTGACAGTATCTATAACCTTAGAGGTTTTGATCTAAGAGTTACTTTCTCTGAAGAGAAGATACACTACTGTATTTTCTTGCATTGGTATAGCTGTTTATTACTCCAGCTCCAAAAGCTGCTGTTTTCTGCACTTACGGACGCTGTTCATAACTTTCTGTATAGCTGCAACGACGCCATGAGCAAATGAAAAAGAATTTGGAGGCACAACACAAAGAGTTAGAGGAGAAGCGTCGCCAGTTTGAGGATGAGAAAGCCAACTGGGAAGCTCAACAACGTATTTTGGAACAACAGAATTCTTCCAGGTAATTCTTCCGTTCTATGACATTGGAGTCTTGTCCTGCTGTTGTCAGTAAATGTTCTGTCTGAAAGGCAGTCTTTGGCAGTCATGGTCAAAGGTGGTTAAAAGTGTCACTGAAGAGCCAAGAAAAATCTTGAGCTGCTTTTAGTTACAGATGAGCATATATAATCAGTTGGGATAATGATTAGCTTTGCAGATTTCAATCTGCAAAAACACTGTATCCATACAGAGCTAGATCTCTCTGAAAAAAGGAAGTTTGTATTTGAAAGCTGGATTGAATCAGACTTCTGAGGGATAAAGAGCTAAAGCTTTGAGGATGAAAGCATTTAATTCTCCTAGTCCTTGGAAGGGGAAATCTAGAGAGAAATGCATTGCTTGACTGCATGTTACATGCACATCTGCTGGGTACATAATAAGCTCCATGCATTCATTGCAACCAGTAAAGCTTTATAAAATGCCTATTTTAAAAGGTGTCAGTTAGTATTTAAAAAAATAAATCAGTGCCTGCGTGCATTATTTAACAAACTTGTGTTTTTATGTATCCTTTTAGAACCTTGGAAAAGAATAAGAAGAAAGGGAAGATATTTTAAATGCATCATTTTGACCACCAGTTATGTATTAGTTGCCAATATGCCAGCCTGGACATCAGTGTTTGTTGGATCCGTTTGACCAATTTTGCACCAGTTGTATCCATCGTAATGGATTTAACAGCATGACAAATTCTTGTTAATTTTGATGGAGAATGAGATGCCTTGAATTGTCTGGGGTGTTTGTTGTGTACTTGGAAACATAACAGCTCTAAGTACCTTCTTTTTTGTCTTTCTTTTTTCTTTTTTTTTTTTTTTTTTAAGAAACATCATTTTAATGCAAAACTGTACATTTTACTGTAGTACAATCATGTTCTGGTGGTTTGACAGTTTACAGGATATTAAGAACTGCAAGGACTTGAGACGGTTTTTAGTGAGGATAAATTGCCATAGTATGATGCAAACGATGCTTCTGTATTATTATAATACAAGAATTCCATTCAGTGCAGCATATACCATAATGTAATTTACTCTAACACAGTTGACCCTATTTTTTGACACTTCCATTGTTTAAAAGTACACATGGAAAAAACAAAAGTTGTAGGCTTACAGTGCACCTAAGCTTTTTATAACAACCCTTTTATGTTTTGGATTCTTTAAATATATGCTATTCTCATTTAGTAACTTCTTTAGCCAGAAGGATCTCATTACTGCTTCATTTTTTGTAATAACGTTTAATTTAGATATTTTTCCATATATTGGCCCTCCTAAATAGAATATAGCTTCTTTCATATGGTAGGAACCAGTGAGTAAAACTTTTCCTTTAACTCCCTTTTTACATTTTATGGTAAGTAGCAGAAAAATGCATTTATAGGTCATTTCTAGGCAAAATCGTGGAGTTAACTACCAACCTGTTTCTACCTGTGTGCAGTCTTTCTTTCTTTTACTAGAAATGGGAATATGGCCTCAAGAAAAACATCACCATTTCGCATTTAGCTGTATTCATATACTGCATTTCTGTATTTTTGTTCGTATTGTAAAAAGTCACATAATAAACAATGTTGTGATGTATAACACGCTGCTGCGTCAGGAATTGTAAAGGAATTACAGCCACATACTTCTCTGTTTGAACTTTCTCTCTTCTCTCCGGACTTGGTTGACCCGTGTCTTGGATTTGGAATTGATTTAAGGCAGAGAAAATGCCTGTGCGTTGTGGAATTGTTGGGAAACGCAGTTTCAGTGTGCTTGGAACTGACAAGACAAGAGTCTGTCTTGCCCAGCAGAGGGCACCAAGCCTCCACTCACGCTCTGCTGTCTCCCACCCGCTCGCTGTTCGCACCCTCTCTTCCTCCATGAGCAGGCTGTCGTGTGTAGCTGGCGAGGCTGCTTGGTAACAACACATAGAATTACAATCTGGGGCAATGGGCAGCAGCGCATCCAAGCAATACTACACCAGTGGAGACCAGGCAAGTCCCTAAGCACCTGGAGGTGCGCAACACTGAGCTATTTAAACCCCAAAATGAATCTCAGAAGCACAGACTGGTTTGGTTGGAAACATCCAAAACAAACTAACAGAAGTACCTGAAGGAGACTGCAAATGCTGTGGCTGCCCCATCCCTGGCAGTGTTCAAGGCCAGGTTGGACACAGGGGCTTGGAGCAAGCTGCTCTAGTGGAAGGTGTCCCTGCCCGTGGCAGGGGCTGGAGCTGGATGCGCTTTAAGGTCCCTTCCAACACAAATCTGTCTGTGATAATTCCCCGAGTAAGCAAAAGAGGAAATTTTTAATTGTAGGAGGATTGTTTTTGTCTTTATTAATGCAAGAAAACCATCAAGATGATTTAGATGTAAATGGCTTAAAATTGTTTAAAAATAATCCTTTTAAAGGTTTCAATACAAATAAATCAATATGGAAATGGAGAATTGGGCTGGATTACCAGTTCCTGCTTTGGAAAGAAAGGGAAAGTGCAGCTGAACTTGTGGAGCAAAGCAGTATATTAAGGGTTCCTCTTCCTCTTTCTGCAGCGCTGTCAAACTTCATTTATCTTTGGGCACTGAGGGCAGGCTGTGGTAGGCACCCAAGGTAAGGATATGCTTTCCCTGCAGGCTGGGAAAGAGCATTCTGAGCCTGCTCTTGCATCCAGATTTTGGGTTTCCTGCCAGCTTCACCTCGATGTTCGCAAGCCTCTCTTCATGCAGTTTACATTTATTCACTGCCAACATCTCCATGTCCCAACCTTACACGGTTTAAGGCTCAGCAAAGGCAGTTATTCCCTTCACAACCTGCTTCATCCCATGTTGTGTATCCTGTTCTGCCATGTGGCTGGTGGGCTTGGTGACCAACCATCACAACAGCCTGCCCCGACACCAGGATCTGCGGTGTTGCGCTTCCCAAAACGCCTTCTTGCCTGTCCCAACACTTATCAGGATTGATGCCCTCCTTAAGCTTAGTCCTGAGGTGTGGTTTTGCCTTCCTGTTACACATGGTTACTTCTCCCAGGAGCTACTCAGCCATTGCTCTTGGCAGCTTCCTTTGCTTCTAATCACAGATGTTCATCTATAGGAATGTGCTGTATCCTGGTGAAAATGGCAGAGGCCTTCAAAGGGATATAACCACCCGCTGACTGGAACAAAGGCCCCTTCCCATCACCTTGTCTTGTTAATACAGATTATTGTCCATCTGGGGCTATGGACAGCAGTGAGGAAGCTCAGTAAGCAGAAAGTTGTTCTTTCCCTTTGCTCACCAGGATATATAGGTGTGAGAACAGATAGTTTGGTCCATTCAGCAGGTATCCACAGCTGCCTGGAGCATCATCCCTGTGTGAGAAGGAGGGGATGCAGGAGGGCACCTTTGTGACAGGGAAGAGAACCTGCAAGTGTACTGGGATTCCTGGTGCAAATAATCCCTGCGTGCTGCACCCTGTTCTCTTCTAATGAGCTTCGTAAAGTGGCCTGACTGAGGGAACACCTTCTTGAGCAATGGTGTGAGAAGACACTGGTGACTGACACAGGAAAAGGCAGCTCTGGTTCTCTTTCTGTAAGACATCACCCCTGTGCTGTCACACAGAGAAGTCTTTGAGGCAGCCAAGATGCCTGCTTTGTGCGGCTGAGGCAGGTTTTGATGAAGGTGACCATCTTTCAGCTTGCCCTGGCACAGCTACGCCTCATCACTCAAGATAAAACTTGGGGCTTTGTTTTAATAAGGGAATATTATTCCTCTGGCTTCCTCTCCCCCCCGCCCCAGTCTGCTGGCAAGAATTCTCATGGAAGCCAATGAAAGGAAGTGGAAAATGCAGTCACGTCACAGTGACCAGCGCAGGTTTTTGTAGCTTGCCAAGGTGACCAAGAGGTAAAAGTAATCCTTTTTCTGCCCTCCAGAACTTCTTTAGATACCTTGAGAATAATTCACTCCTCTGCTTTCAGAGCTGCTAAATCTCTTCTCCCTAGACTTGTCTCATCCACATGGTTCTTCCAGGGCGAGCGCCATGGGGAAGTTCTGAAGTCTGGGGGAAGTTTGATGTCTGCTGATTTGAAATTCACTAATTCCTGACAGGAGGGTGTTAAAATTCAGGAATAAATGAATGTCGCCCTCTTCTTTCCAGCCAGACCCTGGTCTGTGGGCTTTAGCAGTGCGAGAACACCAGCACAACACCGGCTGCTCCCTAAGAGGAGGGCTTTACTTTGAATGTGCCAAATCTGAGAACTGTGCTGACACCATTCAGGCTTTCACCTGGCTGGAAAAGGCCTCTGAGAGCTTGGGAAAGTCACCTAAATTGTAGTTTTCTTTAGTTTTCCAGCTGGAAAAAAAATTCTGGTCTCCCTGCAGAGGTAAAATTCTCTGTGCACTTCTTACAGTTCTTTATCCATCATTTCAGAAGTCTCTTCTGTCTTTTGGATGCCCAGGATTTGCGAGCCACAGTCCTCATCATCCCCCAAGATTTGCACCACGTACTAAAAGGCACCAGGCAAAAAGTGGCAGCTGAGAGCATTCCTGTGTTCCTCCGAAGGCTCTGCAGGTGGTGGTTGGTTGTTGCACCTGATTTGCAAACCTGATTACAGTGAAGAAACCACAGAGAAAGGACCCAAACTCCGGGGAAATGATGTGTGCCCCAATTTAAGCTGCAAGTGGCTGCATCCTCTGCCCGATGAGATTCAATTTCCTGGCTCAGGAATGGTTTGCTTTTCCTTCTTTTGGTGCAGGACAAACCTCAGGCTCTGTTTGCAGCCTTTGCTTTCCCAGGAGCAACTTGCTGGTGCCTCCAAAAGAAAGACTTCTGAAGCACAGTGGGGAAGCATCTTGTATTTAGTGCTCTGATTCCTGTTTAAAGATGGGTTCTATCTCCTTTTCAAATGGCTTTGACTGAGCATCACCTGAGGTGAGTTGGTGGTGTGGGAAGGGTGCAGGAATTCAAGTGTGCTGATAGGCACTTTCCCTGTGTGGTTGCTTTTAGTGGGCTTGGGGAAGATGCAGGGCAAAAAAGCTTTCCCTGGATACAAGGATGTGGCCTGGTGTACTCTGGGTTTTGTTGCTCTGGCAAGCAAGGGGATAATGAGGCAAAGCCGCATTTGGGATGCATCAGATGGCAAGCTGGGCGTTCATCCCGGATGAATTTTTAAAGCATGATTCCATGTGTCTTGCTCATACTGCCTTTAACGGTCATGTTTCTTGCTGAAAGGGTGTTGCTGCTGCTGTTCTTTCTGTCTCCCACTGCTAAATCTCAGCATTCTCCTGAAGCCTTGTGTGAGCCTTAGCTGGCCACAAGCAAATCACTTTTGGGGGTTGGAAGTAGGTGATAGTTAAGGTCCCTTCCAACCTAAACCATCTGTGATTCTATGAAATCTGAATTCAAACTCTAACTTGAACTGGCGCCTTGCTGATATCACAGTGGTCAGACCAGAGATGCGCTGGCTCCAGGCACGGCTCTCTGGCCTTATCACCATCCTGGGGACCAGACTGACTAGTCCACAGCTGATGGCTTGGGCACCTTTTAATCTCATTGGCTCTGTTGAGCCACTTCATTGGCTGCTTCTGCGTGCTTCATCCACCACATTGCTCAGCCTCAGACTGGTGGGATGAGGAAGGACATTTGGGTCTTACCCCAGGAGGGAGGAAGCCAAAGCCAATTTCTAAATGGGAGCTGCTTGAAGAAGCCTGAAATGAAGTCACTTCTGGCATAGGACGATAGAGGGTCCAGACAGAGTGGTTTAACGGTGTAATTTCCAATTGGTCAAAGAGAACAGCTGAATTCCATTATGTGCTGCCTTTAGCTTACATCTCTTGTTCTTTTGACACTTGTTCAGCCTCTACTGTCCAGCTCTTCTGTGCCTCTGGCTAGGAAAAGTGAAACGGTTGTGGCTACAGAGCATGAGGCAGCTGGTGATGTCCAACAATGCAGCGATTTTAAACAAACAAAAACCCCAAAGCCCCAAACCCCTTCCAGGTTTCCAGTGTGTGAGCAGCTGCAGATGGTGAGGAAGATGAACTGCTGCCTGGAATGGCGCAATATCTACACAGTGAGGTTGAGCCCTGAAAAAGCTAAAAAAGGAACAAGAAAATGTTCCATTGAAAATGTGATGTAACGCCATCTTGTTGGGAGCATCAAATATCCCTGTCCATAAAGGCAGATGGTCAGCAGTAGATGCTTGAAAGCCTGGGGGGGTTAATTTGGTTCAGGTGAGGAGGCCAGTGCACTGAAGTCACAAAGTGATTGGATCAGGGAACCACCTGGCAGTGCTGCTGGGCACTTAGAATCAGTGACAACCACACAGAAAACATAATTGGTGGCTGAGGGACCTGGGGGGTTCAGATGGAGAAGAGAAGGCTCAGGGGGGACCCGATGGCTCCCTACAACTGCCTGAC
>WYDI02005440.1:2982-20697 GCA_009867235.2 Psittacus erithacus
AAGGTCCCTGGACCTGAGGGCAATGCAACAGACAGCGCAGCTACTCCAGTTCCAAGCACAGCAGCTACACCACCCCCCATGACGAGCACAGCAGCTACTCAAACCTCGACCGCAACAGACAGCACAGCTATTCCAGTTCCAGGCACAACTCAAACTTCGACCGCAACAGACATCGCAGCTACTGCAGCTCCAAGCACAGCAGCTACACCACCCCTAATAAATGTACTGAAAGTCTCACTATAATCTCCTATAGCAGATCCCCAAGCAACCCATTACTGAAAGTACTACACCAAGAGGGGCGTATTCCATAAAACCATGATACTAAGAAAACTCAGAAAAATTACTCCCTTTAGAATCATAGAATAGTTAGGGTTGGAAAGGACCTTAAGACCGTCTAGTTCCAACGCCTCCTGCCATGGGCAGGGACACCTCACACCAAACCATGTCATCCGGGGCTCTGTCCAACCTGGCCTTGAAAACAGATGGGGCATTTCTTAAAAAAGAATTACAAAACTGAATATCTAAACAGGAAGAGAGCCTTTCTTCATGTACTACTCAAGGGAAAAAAAAAAAAAAAAAGAAATGCAACTTCCAAATATGCTTAGTTATTTTGAAATGGCAGCCTACTGCAAGCAGAAACTTACCAGGGGATACACAGGATGTATGCTAGGAGTAAAGAACCACAGGCTTAATTTGCACTTTTTGCCTGAAAAGTAAGTAAAAGTCTTTGGAACATTTGTCTACATCTCAGGTACCAGTCAATTAAAGTAATTGGGCTGTGCTTTTCATGTGCTTGTATCACAACAAAGCCTCTGAACAAGTTCTAAATGATTCTTTGCCAGAAATGAGTCATCACCTGTACAAGCTCCCATTTCAGGATTTGGGGCACAACGTCTTATATTTTTTGGTCCAACACACTGAATATTTTGACTCCCTTCTTTGACAATGTTAGCTCCCAAATTTATTAGTGAAGCATCTAAAAACTGATAATGGGATACAGTTTCAAGTTTAGAAAAGAACAAGCACTACTGTCTCCACTGGCCACAGTATATCATCCAAAATGGTTTCTTTGAAGGTTGGTAAGATTTAGAGAGATGGATGGAAGGGAAAAAAGCTGTTTACATTAAACCACTTTCACAACACAC
Source organism: Psittacus erithacus (assembly GCA_009867235.2). Taxonomy (NCBI): domain Eukaryota; kingdom Metazoa; phylum Chordata; class Aves; order Psittaciformes; family Psittacidae; genus Psittacus; species Psittacus erithacus. Next base: position 4,128 of record WYDI02005440.1, read on the forward strand.
TTAAGACTTCAATGCAAATTTCAAAAAACACCTTCTGCAATAAAGCATGGAGAACAAGATACAGCATGCTTACAAGTAATTTTTTTTCTGTCCAATGTAAGATACAGCCCTGTTGTCTTCACTGTGGTTCTTGAAGTCACAATTAATGCCCTCTGCTTATTCACATATGTCCTTCCTGTAACTTCCATTTTCCAAATCTTTGCATACACCACTCAACTCTATTTCCTCCTAAAAACGTGCACGCTAGCTCCCACATAGAGGATAAGACCACTATTCCCTGAAAAGAGGGAGGGAGAACTCATGCAATCATTACTGCACTGGTTTTGTAACCAAGATTCAGTTTTGTTACAGTGCTCACATAATCTTGTCACTTATTTACCTGCTTAGCCATAATTCATATTAACATATATTAAGAACTTAAGACTATGACACTATTTCCCACGAGTTCACTTGCCCTTCTTCAAAGGAAAGATTAATACTACTTCTGACTTAATACCGTGTCCTCAGCCTGCAAACACATTCACATGGACAGTCTCTGGCTACGAAAACACAGGAACCTTGCTACAACACCCAGTATATGTGCTACAGGCCAACATCTGTTTCCAGATGCTAAAAAAATGAAAGAAGTTATGCTGTCAGTGGAAATACCTGTGTCGCTATGGTCCAGCTTTTCAGCTAAAAAATTTGTCAGTATTTAGGGTCAAAAGATAAAAAGAAAACAGCTAGAAGAGATCAGAAACTTCCCTGACTCAATCATTTCTAACTATACTCCTATGAGTACAGGATTGATACCAACCACAAGTCATTATATTATCCCCCTGAAACTCTTACAGAATGCCAGACCTACAAAATATCCAGATCAAAAGCTATGGCTATGTACAATGATGAAATGGGTTCAATTAAACACAAACATACACACTCACTCACATTCACATCTGAGAGACAGCAACACCTACATGATTGACAGAAAGGTTTCCTTTGAGAAACTCGATACCAATTCCCTTTACCCTGTTCTGCAACAACTAACCTCTGGTAGACTTTACTCATAGCAATTTTCCACACTGCTTTTATGTTTTACTTCTATTCCTCTAGAAGATTCTAGCTAGAAAACAGAATTAGAGACCCTTCCAGAAATACACATTGCTGCCAAGGTTACAGCAACAAACACTTGGATTATGAGGGGACTGCCTAGCAGCACCAAGTGTGAATCAAGGATAAAAACAATGTATGGAATCTAGGTGCGAACGAAGTCTGAAATCAACAGCCTGTCTTTCTAGGAGAGAGAAAAAAAAAAAAAATCTCAATTGCAGAAAAGGGAAAGAATGTTCCATTCTCCACCTACCTTTCTTCGCCTTCTCTGAGAAGGCGACTGCACATGCCAGTCAGCATAGCATTGCTGGCAACCCCTTATTTCAAACTCAGAAGGGACTTATTTTACAAGTACAGCATACTAACTGTGTTAACTTTTCAAGTTCTTTATAGAGGCAAATTACCAAAGAACTACATCATAATTGTGTTTAAAAAAGTTAAGAAAGAGACATCAAAGGTCAAACTAAATTTCCACAAGGAACTACATTTAACACATAACAGATTGAGTAGGTCCAGAAACTAATGAGCTACCTTGGAAGACAACACAGTAAAATCAAATTTAGCTTTTTAAGGTTGATGTTTAAGTGTCAGCAATTGTTTTATCTAGTTTTGGAGTGCATCTTTTTGCATGTTTGCAACAGCTGAGGTGTAGCTATTAATCAGCAATATGTATTTCCACTAGCCATCCAATGTCTTGCTAACAGCTTGTATCTCTTCAAACAGAAAAGGTAACTCTTAGCAATCACAAAATTGTCTCATGGGCACTGGAATATCTGAATCCCTATGTCATAGCTACTTCTTTGACCTAGCAAGTAGTAACTGCCATGAAAAAAGAAATATGACAGTTGAATGAATTAACAGAAGTTCTGTAAAAGATTCTTGCTCCAGAAGAGGGATGACTAAAACTACCAGATGACTTTCAAGGACAAACCACCTTCGGTAGAGGAAGCTTCTGTTAAGCAGCTATAGAGAAACTGATGCTAATTACTTCTGAATTCACAGGTTCAGAGCTAAATCAACAATGATACTTTGAAGATACAACTTAGTTGAAGGGTGCTGTCCTTTGATAAATCAAGAGTTCTTAAGAACCAAACCAATACCCCCACACTCTAGGATCTTAGCGAACATCCCACATCTTGTAAGAAATTCTAGTGTCCAAAGCTGAGCAAGTGCTATTATGGAGTCAACAACAGCAGCTCTGCCTTCAGAGCTACTGCAGCAGTATTTAACTCATTGCTTCAGAGGTCCAAATATCAAAACAGAGACAATTCTGCTTTTAAAAGGAAAAAGATCAACTATCAGATTTGTCCAAACATAAATCAAGATGCTTAAAGATTTGCTTTCCAAGTGCCAGGAAAGCCTGCTGCAGTTCTATTGCACACTTAAATGCTAACTCCAGCAACTAGAAAGAATGCGCATGTATGTCTTTGTTAGAGATTAAATGGTCCGGTTTCTATTTTATCACTAACAAACATTAGGTCAACAAGACACTCCCTCCAAATTCAACCATATTGCGATTATCATTCACAGGAAACAGAACACATGTATTTCCCAACCTCTCAAGCGTCAGCAATAAGCCACAAAGTTCTGCAAAGACACAATCTGACAAACTAATTTCCCCCTTTCCTTCCACCAGCTTCAACCTAGTATTAGCAGTAATACAACAAAAAAGTCCTAAATGGCAGAAGAAACATCTGTGTATATTCAGGAGATGAAATCCATCTAGACATCAAACCTGAATGCACCACAGATGGTGGTTCATTTGTTTTAAACGTCACACATGCACACATCCACACCAGACAAAAATCATTACAGAAGTCTCTCGTACAGAGCTTCAATTGCCACATACATGGACACTACAGCAAGCAGAAAAAGAAAAAAAAAAAACAAACATATATATATCTAAGAACTGGAGAGATTGAAGAATTTAGGCAACAAAGGAAGTAACCTTTAACTCATCTAAACAAGGTTACTGCCAGAAAGTCAGGCCTGGGTCATATCATGTCTGATTTTGTTTGATGCCTTGTTTCCACAAAAGTAAATCGATAAATGCTATCAGCAGAACGTCCACATTTTCAACCACCACAAGGGTCAATGATATGCCCTATTTGGACAATACCTACCCAGCGTATCACCAAAATATGATTGTTTGTCTTCATGGTTCAAGGTAATATCCATTGAGAAACCTTCTCTGCGAAAGATACTATTTTACAAGATGTGTAGAGGCTGAAATGATGGAACAGAATATTTCCTGGTCTAAACTGCTTTTGGTGTAAGTTAACCTTAAAGCGTACCTATACCAAACTTTACAACCACATGGAAGATTAGGAAATCTTCCCACACCTACCAGAAAGACAAGCTTATCCATGTTTTAGACTTCATCTACATTCTTATCTACTCTTTGCAAGGTCATTTTCTTTACTACCTGTAAAACATAGTTCCCCTGCAAAAGACACCTCAGAAAATTCAACACACCTCCAAGAGCTGTAAAACACATTGCCAGGTTTGGAAGCTACTCAAACAACCAAGTTCTGAAGAACTATCAAAATGAGTCCACGAATTTAATATTAGCTAGCCAGACTTTGGCTTATGCCAGTTAGCACACCAGATACAAGTGTCTCGCTACACACTTTCTGGACAAGTAACTACAGTGTATTCATGGTTATAGTAAGTTCTCACATGTATACCTACATGCTTGCAAAGATCATTGATAAAGACAAGTGAAACACAACAAAACTAAATCAATCTGAAAGATTATACCCAAGTCATCACAACAGTAGTGTAAATATCACCAGAAGACCCAAAGCTGTATGTGGAATATGGCCAACACTCAGCATATTAAGAGAATTTTTTAAAACTAACAATAGACTTTTCAAACTAGTTATATTCTTCAATTTGAAGATGTTCAGTGAGATTACTACCAATGAAAAGATTTGTCCACTTTAAGTCACACATCTATTCAAACACAATACCAGGTAGAGTAACTAATACAGTTAGGCTAAACTTTACGTAAGTAAGTGTACAGCCTGAAGCCCACAAATAAAATAAACTTGCTTTTAAAACAAACAAACAAAAAAAAAAATCCCAAATCAACCCCCCCCCAAAAAAAAACAAACAAAAAACTGTTCCTCTCACTATTCTTAACCACTGAAATAAGCCAGATAAAGTAAAAAAAAAAAAAGAAAGAAAAAAAAACCAAACACCTTGCAGTAGGCTCCAGTTACGTTCCTCCTGTATATAATACTATTTCTGGCAGTAAATACATTCAAGGTAGGGAGCACTATCAAATTTAAGTCAGACTTAACTAATACTGCATATTACCTATTTAACAGCACTACAGCGTTTTGATACCAAAACCTAGACTGATGGTAGAAGTTGTTCTGTAACCTCCTTTAAGACCACAATGACAACACCAAAGTACCATATTCACCCAACTGCTTTAAGACTGTGAATTTGGAACAACTAACCCATGACTACCCAATAATTTATTAGCAGAATTCAGCCCAACCCAGAAATTATTTCATTTGCTGTTTGAAGACACCCTTGTGAAAGTAAGATGCTTTGAAGTCAGGGCTGTGCCTGAAATCATGGTGCCTTTAACCTCTTCTAATCCTTTAGTCTTACTGAGGGGAACCTGACCTTAGTGTGAGCCACTGCTGAGTTGAATCCAGTAGGGCTTCGTTATCAGAGGTATTCAAGTGAATGTGGCTACACAGATACTTCTTCCGTACATGTTCGGACACATTCTTTCAGCCAAAATTCTGATTTTACTACAGATCTCCATTCACTTATGGTTCTACTCAGAGATATTCTGTTCCAGATGACTTAAAATTGGTTTTGAGTAGTAAGTCCTCTGTTCCCAAAGTACTAGAGCAGTCCCTTGCTTTACTGTAATTACATGTCTTCCATAGTAAGTCTCTCCTCTGAAAATGAATTAAAACAAAGTAAAAGGGGCTTACCATCCCTTTGTAATTAAGTTATAAGTTGACATTTTTCTGAATTGTTTACTGCTCGAGCTTAGTCTTAAGTGTATGCTGGGGGAAAAAAAAAAAAACTTTTGGTGTAATTAACCTGATTTCTCCAAGCTGCACAGAAAGCTTCTATCAGTTCAGAAATTAAGCTATTACAGTAAAGCACATACCACAGAAGAACATTCACTATACTCCATCCCCACTTCATGTGAAAACATATTTTAACACATATCGAGACAGCTCTCAAACAAGTAAAAGATAACAAGAAGCAGGCAGATTCAAGATTTGCTGAAGAGGATCACAGTTCCAGATCATTTTATCTAAGTTAATTAGAAATCTGCATTTGAAAACTCACTTGCACTTTTAGTTACAAAAGGACAAGATAAAGCTCCACTGTTTATCAAGACAGCTACATAAACCATGACACGAATTAACCCTGAAAGGAGAATAAAACCAGTTTGAAGATCTTACCTACAACATAATGCACAGAGTAACACAGCTGCCTACTACGTAAACTGCTGAAGGTAAAAAAAAAAAAAATAAAAAATCACTCAATTCTTATTCACTGCATTAAATCAAAGGCATCAATTTAGCCTTGATAGAAGCACGTCAACATCCAGTCCAGGTTACTACTCGCAAAAGCCTTAGCAGCAACAGCAGGATTATTGCTCCAGTTGTTACTGCGATATTGTCATTCTGCTGGGAGAGTAAAACCAAAACCCAAGGGGGGAGGATGGACAGATGACCAGCAAACATCCAAGTGGCTCATCAGTTTTTCTAGTTTCACTGTTAAGACACAAATCTAGGTAATAAAAATCCAGATTCACATTCCTCTCATTGATCAGACAGGACAAAAAGAGGTACCCAAAAACTGTACATGCAATTGCATTCTCTTTAAAAGATCAGAAGGACAAGATAAGTCATCTGAACCAGTCTTTACTACAATTACCTTAGCATGTATGATTAAATTTATTTAAACATTTACAATCAAAATACTTAGTAAAAAAAAAACCAACCAAAACCAAACAAAAAAAAAAAAAAATGGAAAAAAACCTCACCACAAACACACTCAAAACTCTCATTTCTCGCTTGTTTTAAATTACATTGTTATGGAGTTAGAAGGCTTGAGCCACATTTTATGGCACATGTTACACAATGATTTTAAAATCCTAGGAATCAACACTTCCAGACTCCTATCATACTTTCCCATGCCTTCTACAACTGAAAAAGAAAAACCAAAATTATCAGCCTTGCTGATCCTCTCAGCTCCTCTAAACTAAAGAGTTTCTTAAGGAAAGATTTACAGGAAAGAAAAAAAAACAAACCAAAAACCACCAAAAAAAACAAACAAAAAACCCCACAACAAACACAACAAACCCAATACCCCTCATTATATTTCCCACATCCCAACTTCTAGTGCCATCACAGTAAAGGACACCCATAGGAAACACAGCCACAGCTGGTGAGCTAATTGTTTAATAGTTGTAAAAGAGTTAACTGTAATTTAAGAGTTCTAAATCTCAAGTCCTCCATAACTATAACCAAGGACTTAATGCCTTAATGTTTAAGTGAGCCACCTGAAAACTTCCCATGCAAAACTGCAGTCAAACAATACAACTTCTTAACATGGTGCAATTCAATGGCTTTCCAATGCAAATCAATACCAATATTTCCACTCCCATTATGTTCCTGCAGAAATTACTAGTATTTTTTCTGAAACCTAAAAATAACTAATTTATCTGACAACTGCTCTATCGAGTTGTGCTTGAAGACCAACCACCTTTTTTAAAACAAGAAGAACCACCATCACCCACACACTTCCCTTTTTCTACAAATGCAGGAAGAAAACAGTCAAAAAATAAAACCCCATTTTCATAATCTTATCTTTAAAAACAGCTTAAATACAGACAAGTTTTACTAACAGACTGCCAACCTGTCCTACAAACAGAACAAACAGAAGTGAATGTCAGTTAAGCAGGATGCCTAAAACCTCTCTCGGAAGAGCAGAGGTATTCACTCGACTCCTGTAGCTGATACGGATGATGTAGATGCTGAAGGCTCCAATCTTAAGTCCTGTTTATGCTAATGGATGTTATTTAGATCTCTCAATTACGTCTACTGCACAAGAAGCCCTATAAATTTGCAAACATGAAGCTGAATGACATGGAAAAAGGTTGGCATAATGTAGTGAACATACAGCTACCAAACAGCAGCTTAGCAAGACCTATTAAGCACAGCCTTTCTAACCATGCCTTAAAGAAGAACATAATAGGTACTCAAAAAAGTCACACATTCTTTCAGAAAGTTTGGAGAAAGCTTAAAAAAGGCAGAGAACATTTTACAAAAAGGGCCTTACTATAAACCCTCGGTTGAAGACACTCAAAAAAAAAGGCAAACACCCTATTCAGAGAGATGGTATTTGTTAGCACAGCTTGCAGCTTCCAAACTTTAGAAGTGTTGTTGAGGCTAACTAAAGAATAGCTGGAGGACCATACTACTTCAAGGCTCAGAATCTGCAACTGAAACAATATGGATGTATATGAAGGTACTAACCAAGCCTAGCCATTAAATGATTATGTAAGGTAAGTCTTCCACCTAGAGACAAAGTACCAAACTAACCAGGTACAAGTTTTGATGATACTGGTTCTGTTTCAGAAGTTTTTGCTTGCTTCAGCTCTGCTTTCTGCAGACATGTAACAGGCATATCATACTGAACACAGGCCCTCTGCAAACACTACTTTGTGACAAAAGAAAAAAAACCCCAAACATGCACACAAAATACAATTTCTGGCTGGAGAAGCTAACCAAACCCAGAATCACTGCAATGATAAAGCTGCGTCCTTAGCAACATCTCTACATTACCTAGCACTTGATTAAGCTTTCCAAATTGATGGATAACCATTTTGTTTTGTTGTACAGCCCTTCCAAGCACTAGAACCACAGTGCTGGTACAGAACTGTGAATTCCTACAAGAGCTAGAACTCAAACAGGAAGAAGACAAAGGACTCTTTGCTTTATAGAGGTCAGGAAGAGACTGAGTTTGGCTTTTCAGGAGCTAAGAGGTTCTATGGAGGGCGTGATTCTCCATCTGCAGGATTAACGTTAATACAGGTATTTCAAGACATCTATTACTTTAGCTTTCAAAGATTACTTCTCTTAGGCAGAACCATGGCATGCTGTCAGGACTTGCACTGTGAAACCAACACTTAGTGATGCTCTCTGCCTACATCTGGCTAGTAGATGTCCTGTACCTTTTCAAAGTCTGAGGCAATATAAATGCCAAATAAAGATAACCCCTTTTCTATTACAGATACAGTTCTGCTTCAACACTAACTTTTTATTGATGAGTACTGGCTGCTTAGGATAATTAAGATATCAACAGGTTAGGGTTTTTGTAGCTATAGGAAGGGAAAATATTCCAAAACATACCTCTACATTAGACTGTGTGACACCCCCATTGGGCTTTTACTGTTAGAACTGTCTCTAGCAAAACTCTGTTAGAGCTGCAGTCCAGCACAAGGTAAATAAATAAAGGTTAAGTACTTGCAGCAAAAAGTTACAGACCTAGATTTGCATACTGCTTTATAGTTCTGCAATAGCTAGGAGAAAAAAAACCCAACACCTGCAAAGTCAACCTTTCATATTCAGTTGTGAGAAGGTTTTGGTGGGGAAATGGCAGATTTTCAAGCTATCTATATTTGAGGAGGGTACAAAAGCAGGGTAGAAAAGCAGTGAAGACCCTAGAATTATACACCTAATCTCCAGATTGCCAAAATAATGGTATCTCCATTATGAAGCACAGACATGACACACAAATTGGGGAAGTTGGGGGTCAAGAAATTCTAGCCTGCTACAATACAGCAGAATAAAACTCCCACTAATAATGGAACAATGTTCCACTTCTACTTTAATTATTACTGAAGCAGTTATGAAAATATCAAAAACTTCCAGTTGCTAAAGCCATAGTAGATTAAATGTAATTAAGTGTAAGTAGGTTAAATGAAATTAAAGTTTCTTATTTCCATGGGATTCAAGCTGGTTTCAATTACAAGTCTGCTACCTACCAGTACATGTCTGCGATTAGCCACACTTTAAACTCCACTCAATAATCCGCAGACCCACGCGGCTCCTGCGCCACAAGGACTCCAAGCCTCCACCAGAGTCACGGGCGGCTGCACACACCAAGGAGCTACCACAGCTCTCAATCTACGATTTCCTTACACATGGACCCACTGCACTGGGACTCCTGTTTAAAAAAACGGACCACTTCGGTTCTCTTCCCCGTACATTCTTCCGCGCGGGAGAGAGAAACTTGTGGCCTTTTCCTGTAACTATTCTCTGCACTAGCCGAAACCATACAGGCTCTGGGAAAGGGGAACTGCCGTGGCGATACGGCCGGAGCTAGGGGAAGTCAGAGCTGCTCTGCAGGAAAAGCGGGCGCGCCGCTGCTAGGAAGAGGCCCATACAGCGCCGCAGGGCACAGAGGTGGGCGGCGAGACAGGGGCAGATGGGTGGTACGCCTGGCGCGGGGCCCCGCGGCAGGTGGAACGGCCGGCGCTGACTCCGGGGCCTCCAGCCTCAGCCACGCGAAGCGGAGCCCGGTGGGGCCCTGACGGCCGCTCGGTGCTCCCCCCCTGCCAAGCATCGATTTCTCCGACTGTAACGCGTCTCCGGCCTGGCGGCCTGCCCGCTACCACCCTACCTCAGCGCTCCGCGCTTCCAGCGCCTGCGCCCCTCCTTCCCTCCCCCTCCGGCAGCCTCCCGAAAACGCATGACGGCGTCAGGCTCCCTCCTCATCCCCTCACGACCCGCAGGAGAGGATGAAGATAGAGCGGCTCAGCCCGAGCAGGCCCCGACTTCTCACCGCAGCCCAGGCGACCGCTACTGCTCCGGGCGACGTACCCCTCCGAGCCGCGCCGCGCCGCTCCCCGCACCGTACCCCGCTGCTCTGAGGGGCTCGGGCAGCGGTCCTGAAGAAGCCACTCCCGTTGGCCGTTACGCACACGGCACTAGCCCGTCTATTGGCTCCTCGCTCCGCCGCTCCGTGGGACGAGGACGACGGTGGTTGGCGGCTGCCAGGAGCCCCGCCCAGTGCCGCGGCGAGGCGCGGGGGGGACGCCGGCTTCTGCGCCGCCGCCTCAGGGCCGCGCGTGCCCCCCGGCGACCGCCGCCATGCGGCCTGGCCGCGGTTGTGGGGGCGCCAAGCCGGGGCTGTGGCAGGCATCAGCCCAGCGGAGTTCCCGGGCCGGCCCACCCGCCGCCACTGTGGTGGTGGCTCGCCGCCGCCCCCTCGCGGATTCCGCCGGGCCTGCTGGAGGCTGCGCTGCGGCTCAAGCTAAAGGGGCCCAGCACGCGGGTGTGTGTGCGTGCGTGCGTGCGTCCGGCAGCCGAGGTGGATGGCTAGCGCCGGCTGCCACGAGGGTTTCCGTGGCGTCTGCTGCGTTTCTGAAACTCGGAGATAGTAAGTCAGTTCCAGTTGCAATCAGCCAAAACATCCAAACCCAGCCCAGGATATAGAAAGCAACCACGGCCCCGTAAGAGCGAGCCCAGGCGTGAGGGGAGCAGAACGCCTCGGGCAGGGGCGAACCCTTCCCACGGAGCTGGCGTTGCCGCAGTCGCCACACCGGAAACGTTTTCGGCAGCTTATAATTACAAGCCAAATGCCTGAGGACCCCGAGCAATGCTGCATGCGCAGCGTCATTATCAGCATATTATGTATCTGTGCTACAAAAATCATTGCACTCCCGTTGCCATTTGTTACCAAGTAGGCTAAAGAGCAGCATGCTATTGTACCATGCCCTGTCGCCATATGCTGTTTGTTTCACAGCAAAATATTGCACAGATGCTCTCGTCTTTGTTACAGAAATTTTCTGATGTATTTGTATATGTGAATGGAATAATTTTGGCATATCAATCCGTTTATTTGCATTTTTATTATATTGAGTATATCAATAAACCCATGGGTGCTATCTGTGCTGTGTGCTCCAGGGTGAACTGATCCTTTTAAGGCGAAGGGCAGAGGCTTAGTTACAACTTAATGGTGTGAGGCTTAGGTTATCACACTATTTGAGAAATGTGGCTGGCTGGATCACATGCCTAAACTAAAACAGCTCAGTAAAGAACAAATTGTGTACAGGATAGACTCATTGAAAGGAAACATATTAAAGATGTGAAAGTTGTTGCTCAATTAGGAACAACAGACTGCTGAAAAAGTTCTAAGACAGGTAGCCCCGTTATGAGCATAGGATTAAAGGGAGCCTAATGGGCTTGTGGTGCTGGTGACCAGCTACCATAGGCAATGAAGTCATTGAAGTTATGAAGGCACAGGTCACAGAAGTCGCTTTGTAAAATGATTGTGTTCCATTTCGAATACAGCTGTACTTTGCTGCTTCTAACCTTCTCTTAATTGTCCTTTAATTTTCAGACTAAATTCATTTACCAGTATAGACCTTTGTTTCTTTGCCAGAACTTGCCTTTTCATTCAGTAATCCATTCCCACAGTGATACATTTATAGAGAACAATCTCACCCCATTTCAGCTTTCATTTTATTGGGCTAGAATAGCCATATTCTGTATCTCTTGTGTAGAGAATCTCTTACTTAATCATTCCAGGAGCCCATCTTTGCACCTTTTTTAGATCCGATTCATTATTTCATACAATATTCCAGATGAAGTTTCGCTGACAGTTCAAAAGTGTGACTTTGATAAATTTATTTTGTTTTCCTCTTCTGTCATATCAGACAGTTGAGGTTCTAGCGCATGATGTTGCTATTTGTTCCCAAGCAGAAAACTACATATTTCTTTGTAAGTAACATTTCTTCTCATTTCTCATAGTCTAGGCTATAGGCTTTCTCAGTATTAGTTCTAATTGGTAATTATTAATTATTTGTGTTGATGATGTTTCCTCACTTTAGCAGTGAATTTCATTAGCATATATCCATACATCAGCAATACTTGTAGCCATTTCCTTTTGTGTCGGCTCATTTCATGTCTCACTTAGGTCTAGGCTATAGGCTTTCTCCATATTAGTTCTAATTGGTAATTATTATTTGTGTTTAGTTCACATAAAGAACAGTCATTTTTCTATCTGTATAATTCTGTAAACTGTGCAAGTTTTTATCTTATTGCTCACAATGATTACTTCATAATTTTTGCTGTTGTTCTATTAAGCAGTTTAATAATATCCTTTAACATAAGCAGAACATTCTGCCTCTCAATGTTATTTTCTCCAAAGTCATTTTGGTTTAGGTTAGTGTTTCTGATTTCATAGGTTCAAAATAATTAATGTTTCCCATATCCACTCTGTTCAAAATAAGCCATTTCATGCTTTCAGCTGTGAAATAAAATAGTATCTTTCAAAAGTTTGGAGTTTATTGGTGTTTATTGGATCTTTTATCCTTTGACTGATAATATTGCATTATATTCATTGTAACTTTGCATAACAGGGGCAGATCAGAAGGCTGAAGCACTCAGTGTGGCCTCTCTTCGTTTCATTAAAGCAATAAGCAGAGATGGGAAAAGCAAGCCTGTCAAATGAAGGGCACTGTTCTGTTGCCTATGGTCTCCATCCCCACAGTGACTGGGTTCTCAAGAACAGGTTTCAGTATTGAAAGAACTGGGACAGAACTATTTCTGTCTTGACTATCTGATGAGAGGGATAGATGAAGTCAAGTTCTGAAGATGATGATCCACCCTAGAGTGATAAGTGACCTTGATGCTGTTGACCCAAGAGACTGCATCTCCTGTGGATTCCTGTAACAGGGTAATGCAAAATGGTAAGAGACATCTGCAAAGGAGGAGAAAGAGAGCAGGGAACTGGGCTCTTTTATCTTTTTTAGCCTGCACTGAATGAAGAGTGGGTCAAAAGCTCCTGCTTATTTGGTTGACCACAGGGATAGTTGCTGGATGAGGTCTTTGTGTGCAAACAAAGTATATCATGACTGCTGGCCATCTGGTATATCATGACTGGTTCATACGATGCTACTGCCTGTGCAAACTCAGTGCCGCTGGGATAGCACAGAGAACTCTGCTCTTGTGAGCAGTTCAGCAATGTATATCACTTCTCTACAGCTCTGAACTAATTGCTGTTATTCCACCAGAAGCCCTATGCTTTCCACCCTAAAGACATTCAAAAAGTATTACAGTTATTTTCATTTCAGTCAGGTGTGCTGATATAAGCAGCTGCTGATGCTGGTTGTGGTGGGGAGAAAGTTAAGTCCCTTGCAGAGTTTTCTGTGGGATTAGGAATTGGATGCCCAGAGCAATATGGGAAGGTGTACATTCTTACATATTTTCCTGTATAGTTACCACAGGACTTAAAGTGCAGAAGCCCAGTTGAGCTGCCAGCTTGCTGGGGTGTTCCCACCTGAGGACGCCTTCAAGCTCTCTGTCATTGCTGCATCTGTTGTGTAGCCCCAAATTGTAGTTACCATTCTTGGTCTTCAAGATCAGTGCATTTGTTCATTCAAATTTATGGAGACAGCAGTCCTCTCAAACGCAGCAGTTGTTATGAGGTTAGCTACCCTCTAATACTGCCATGGGGTAATTAGGCTACCTAAGAAACGTGGCTTTCTTATGACACAGATTCACAAGGAGTGTCATTTTCTTAAGGCTCTGTGTTGCACCTCTCTGAAATTTCTCTGAACTTGGGAAGATAGCTGTTGACATGACAGAAACAAGTAGATAGAGGAAACAAAGAGATGTAATAAAAGAAAGAAGGGCATCAGCAAGGGAGGAATGGCAACAGAAAGTAGGGCAGGGAAAATGATTTCATAGATGAAGATGTGTAGATAGATGAGGAAGAGCTGAAGACTGGCCATCAACAGCAAATGGAGTTGTTGACATGACACTTAAATCTTGAACATATTTGTTATGTGCCATTGACTTTTCAGGCAGCGGGGGGAGAGAAAGATATTTAGAAAAGCCACCAGGCATGGAAATGATGAATCATAGAAACTTCCCTTTATTTTGAGTATGAATCCTTGAATGGGATGAGGGAAAATACAGGTCTTACCTCACAGTCGCACTGTCAGCACTCGTGATGTAGTTATGCTACTGAGCAAAGTTCTGTTATGCTTCATCAAGGATTTTAGGCTGGCATAACACAAAAAGCCCATAAGAGCAGCCTCAGACTCATGGCAAATTACAGCTTCAGCAGGTGAGTAAGAACAAGATACATGCTGAAGATACCAGGTTATAGCACACATTAAAGTATTGACAAATGCAAATCCTACCTCAAGAAACTACATCACAATGAAGCAAATGTTATGGAAAAGTGATTCCTATTGCTACTGTGAAATGCTTACTCTGCCAGTATCTCTGCTAGAGCATGGAAACTATCCCTGATTGGTACTGCAGCAGATACAGCAGCACAAAGAAGGATCAATGTGGGATATGCTCATCTTCTGGCTCTTAGGCATGGTCTCAGTACCCATTCTGAGATTTTTTACATTATTTCCACCTGCCTGAAACTGGCTGTAGAATCACAAGTGAGTCATTGAGTGATATGACTTGGAACATGATTTGAAATTAAGAATTAGAAAAATGGTGGTAGCAATAGGAGAGAGATCACATTCAGAAACTGTGTAACTTATTTATTTATATAGAGCCACAAGTCAGTAATAACAAAAAAAAGATAGTGAGGGCCTGTGAACACTGAGTGTGAGATTAGTATTTGCAATTAACTCATCTGTAGTATATTTTTTTGTCTGAATTTTACTATATTTATGAATTTGTGCTATCAGTTGTACAAACCAGGGACCATATATGGATCAAGATGCTAAAAGAAGAGAAACACCCTGCCTTTGTTTCTTATACTCTGTTTCCTTAAGTGTCTGCTACTCTCCCTACTTAGGGTAGCACTGAGAAAAGACAATACTGGCTCAGTTTAGCAGTCATTATCTTCACTGATATCCACTAGGCAGATTTACAGCTGTTGAACAATGTGATCTAAGCTTATGAAACACAATTGCAAGATGCTGCTGATGCTGAGACGCCTCTGTTAAGATTAATTTCTCATCAAGCAATGAACTATATGAATTCTAACACAGAAAAATGCTTTGTCCAGATAAGTTTTAGTCAATTGACCCGCATACTACAGAGCTGCCTAATCTTCATATTAACATTATTATTAATATTATGCCATAATATTATATTCCTGGCAGCACAGTAAACTTAAACTCTACCAAATGTACTGTTGTAACACTTGCTGGCATGAAATTATTTCTTTTTGAGGCACTCAAATTTATAATCTATACTTGATCGCAGCTGTAATATTGCTACAATATTGCTGCAGTCTTCATCAGGACTTGACTCTTAAAGCAGAGTAATCAGGTCTTCAGGTTCCCAAGGATACAGCTTTTTTTTTGCAGGTGACTCTATAGATACTTCAGCTGGGCAGAATTTAAGGATGTGGGACATTAGATTCAGATCTAATGCACTTGTACTGTAGCGATGGTTTGCAAATGCCCAACAAATCCAGCAAACTCCATGTTTGTTGGAGTTAAGTGCCTTGCTTGCACATGAAGAACAGGTAGAGGTGGTCTACTGCAGACTGAATGTGTTGGGCTCTCTTTTTAAGGGATGTATATCTACTTCTGTCCAGGCAGATGCAGAAAAGCCCCAACCTAAGAATATCAGTCCAAATGCTATAGTCCTTACTCCAACAGGACTCAGAAGTAATTCTGAGCTGTGATCTCATTTTGGAGAACTCTAAAGATCCAGTAATCTGGCAGTTAAGGCACCCATTCTGGTGCTGACAGACCTGATTTCAGTCCTCACTCTGCTTGATTAGTAACTTTGCTGTTAATTCTTTCTCCCGTGGCCCATGAGAATGGCCTCGACAGCAGGCTGCTGTACACCATGCGTGTCAGTGTTCTGAAATCTCCTACTTGCACTGTTTCACTTTGTGTAACAGATTCTTCAGAACAGGGAAGAGAATGAGACAGAATGTGGATTAGAAAATACATCCCTCCTCCTAAGGATACTTCTAAGTGGGAAAACTGATCCAACTCTGAAGGAGAGAAGCAGCTTTTTGTCATTTGGGGTGTAAATACATTTATCTCTACTCTTGGCAGGACCATCTAGTAGGATTAGATTTGAATGCATTGCTTAGACGGCCAGGGCTTCCAATTAGACGCTGAAGCTTTCAGATGCCTAAAAGTCATTGATTCAAGAGTAGAAGAAATCAAAGTGCGTATTTTTTCTTAGGTGAGACATTTTAATAGCTGCTATTCTTTGACTGGCCTTTGGCTATACTCTGAATCTGACATTTGGGGAGCAGCTGGAATCTAAATCTTTTTTCTTCTTTTTCTTCTGCTTGATGCAGGACAGATTTTTGACAAAACTATGTCCTGGGTTCAGCAGTAGCAGTCATTTTTCTCCTTCGTAGTGACTTGGTGCAGTGCTGTGTTTATGACTTTTGGCCTGGGAACTGCGCTGATAACACCGATGTTTTCAGTTGCTGCTCAGTAATGTTTACTCTGACCAAGGACTTTCTGAGCCTCATGCTC
>WYDI02005441.1:0-16567 GCA_009867235.2 Psittacus erithacus
TTGCCCAAGGAAGTTGTGAATGCTCCATCCCTGGCAGTGTTCAAGGCCAGGCTGGACAGAGCCTTGAGTGACATGGTCTAGTGTGAGGTGTCCCTGCCCATGGCAAGGGGTTGGAACTACATGATCTTCAGGCCCTTTCCAACCCTAACCATTCTATGATTCTATGCTTGACTAAAGCAAGCCAGGAACAGCACATGCTTCCATGGGAGGGGAAAATAAATTTCAGTAGGAATTACACTGCTAGCCCAGCTACAAGGTAAAAAGCAAGCAGAGGCAGAACCT
The DNA here is from genome assembly GCA_009867235.2 of Psittacus erithacus. NCBI lineage: Eukaryota > Metazoa > Chordata > Aves > Psittaciformes > Psittacidae > Psittacus > Psittacus erithacus. The sequence continues at coordinate 283 of WYDI02005441.1, forward strand.
CTCTTTTTAGTCACCCAGTGGGATGAAACCCAGCTTGGCAATCACCTCATATTCCGCTGTGAGGTGGGCAAGGCAAGGAATTCGAGCACCAGAAGCACCCTCTGGCCCAAGCCATAAATGATGTGCTGACCTTCCAAACTGTCACTTACACTGTAATTCTATTAATCCTTTGTAGTTCCTTTCTTTAGTAGCTGACCTTCTGAAGTAAAACACATCAGAAAAAAGTCTTCACTGACTCATGCAGGGAGGAAGGGATGGAGGAGTCTTGCTGACTCACTCAAGAGGCACAAGCCCACTTGCAATATGGTGCACTATGATGTCTTTGGGGCCCAGGTGAAAAGTGTGAAGGACAGCACTCCTGCCGTTCCCTGCAACCTCTCATCTTTGGGTCCCAAACTGGGCCAGCCACACTGGTTGTGCTGGGAGAGACAAGGGGCTGTTACCCACCATTCCTGACATACCGTGAAGGGGAACAGCATGTCCTGTGTGGACAACACCAGTGTGTGGGGTTCACTTACCCAAGGGAATTCAGCTGCAAGGAAAAGGTTTCAGGATGAGATCCCTTTCGCCACTATGAGATAGCTTTAAATAAAACATCATTTCTAAGGCAAAGCTCAGAGAGATAGAATGGGTGTGCTAGAAAATGAGAGTAATTGCACAGAGTGTTCTCTTTGTTCTACAAGCACAAATGCTGTAATTAGTGTTTCCCACATCCTGGTTTCTCTTTTTGACAGATCCCACACTGGCATCATCACACTGTTCTAGCACTGCTGCTTTTCCTTCTCTTTACCCTGCCACTTGCTACAAAATTGACTGTGACATTTCAAAAATTCAGCTCAGGGGCTCTCTTGGGGGAACTAAGTGGCAAAACCAAGACTCTTTCACTAGCATGACAGGACAGGAACAAGATCATAGAAGCAAGAACAGGAAGCATATAAGAAAAACAAGCTAGGGCATGTTATTCCTTAGAAGAAAACATGAGGAAAAAAGTGACAGAAGGCATTAATATTTCAGCCTAGAATTTGTTTTTGCTGTTTGAATTTAGCTCAGATGATGATACAAGACTAGAAGCCATGGAACTTGCATGCTTTGTTTTGCCACAGAGATGCACGAAGCAGGAGCTGGCCTGCTTGCATACACCTGGACCTTTCTCACCTTCCCTCCTGCTCTGCCTACAGCTGAAAGATCTCTCATCCCAGATTGGTAAGGAAGCAGGAAAAAGACAGATATCCTCATGGATGCATGCAAAAAGAAGACAAGCTGGGAAGTTCAGAAACTACCATCAGGTCCTTCATCACAAGAATAAGGGAGATGTGTTTGTTCAGCAACATCTTTTAAATACAAAGGCTCTGGTGGCATAGATATTTGGCTTCAGATGAAAACCTCAAAAATCAAAAGCATCACAGCCTCCATTTTGGGGCACCACACTCTGCTGGTGCAAGCCTGACGGGGGTACTCTCTTACCGCTTCAGGATTTCAGTAAAGAGCAGGAGCCCTTGTTTGTGCAACTCCACATTGTTCAGCTGCAGGACATCTTGAAGACTCCTCATCAGAGATTCAATGCCTGCCCATGTTCAAGAGAAGTCACAGAGAGGGCTTTTAACACCCCAAAGCCCAGCATGGCAGCAAAATTAAGTTATAATCAGAAGATCTGAACAATTATTCTTCTGAACAACTGACAAACAATTGCCCCAAACTGCTGAGTGTTCACTCAGCTCCCTGGTAGTAGGCCCCAGCCTCCACTGCTGGAGGTAAATCCAGAAGAACGGAAGGAATTTAGCCTTTCTCCCTAAATCTACTCTTAGTCTGTTCACCAAAACACTTAATAGTAACTCAGACAGTGTCAGTCACAATAACTGGTTATTATAACAAGTGCATGCTTTGAACTGTCCTAACTGCCATTGGAACAGTTCAAAGCTATGTTGAAATTCAAGCTATGCTGGACATCACAAACATGTCTGATTGACAGGCACTCATTTTCAGTCCTTTTTCCATCCTGACTGGAAATTGTGATTGTGTGTAAAGCATTGAAATTCAGCTAGAGGCACAACAAATGCCCACAGTATTACTGCAGTCCCCCTGCCAGAAAGGTTGATGACTCACCATAGACTGTGTGACACTTTGAGAAGAAAAGGCGCTCTTCAGTGAGGAGGAGCAGGCAGCAATACACTGACCAGATGAGAATTTCACTGTTGCACAAGAGACACTCAAACAGGAATTCTGCAAACCCACAGACACACAGGCAAATAAGGTCACCCTGGTAAGACGCAGTCTGCCTACAGCCTAGCACAGCTGCTCCCATAACAGAGCAGAGGAAGGAGGAGGAAATGCATAAGCATAGCAACAGCCACAGGGAAAACGGGTGTATTATGAAATGGCAGGAATGGAGAGTGAGTGGAAGCTGGGGGATATGCTAGCCTTCAAAGCAAGGTGACTGGAGAGCAGAGTCCTGCAGGTAGGCATCTTCCCAGCAGAAACTCAGAAGGCAGGAGCTGAACTGTGGCTCTAGCCTTTGGCACAAATGAAAAGCCACAAAGCAAGCTTTACCACAGATGCAGTGATCTTTTTTTTTTCCACAGAACTTTCACACCTCCTAAAGAATTTGCAAGATGAAAGCATTTTTTCCCTTTGGGATTACAAAGAAATAATAAATTGCATTCTAAAGCTAAATCTTAGACCAAAATCTGTATAAAGTCACAGTATTTAGTGGGATATGATGAAACCCCAGTCTGTTTTGGCTTGCGTCTAAGGTCCTGCAAGAAGGACCTTGTCCTGAAGGACTCATCAAATTCTTGTTCTGGAAACTCCATTCTGCCTGTTGGCAGTTGTTTCTATATTTTCAGTTGAAAATTTACTTTCCATTTCTAATCCTAAATCACATTAGCCATTTTTACTGGTATAAAATGGTCACCACACACATTATGCCATTGGAAGATTTCATGGAGCCAAACCAATTCCTAAAACGAACAGCCAAGGAGTGCTTGATATTAGCAGATGAACAACAAGATGTTACTGCATTTCTTCACCTGGGACGTCAGCATGGATAAAAGCAGGAGCATATCTGCTGGGAGAGCGAACCAGCACTGCAGCCATACAGTGAGAACTTGCTGCCTGTAACATCTCATCTCTGGTCAACAAAAGCTGTTGGGAAACAGAAGTCAAAATGAGAGAGGAAATCAGCTACACAGATATGAGTAAGAAACAGTTTCCTCTACATTTTAAAACATAGAACATAAATTAAGATCTCTCCTTTCATACGTATTTCACAGATTAAACTTACTAAGGCAAGATCAAACACTGGACCAAATACGTTCCAAAAATGTAAAATGAGAACCACAACAGAGAAGATTATGAGCAAGAATAGCTCTGCCCCATGCTTAGTCATGCTGGCACTGCAATTGCTGTATCAGACCTCAACTGTGAGTAAAACTTGTTCACTCCAGGATGCAGAAATGAAAAATGAGGTGATCTATGGGGGTGTCCCCATTTCCACTGTAGCCTCTATTGCTGGTGCTGGCAACAGCACACTCAAATGCCTCAGATAAAGATTCAGTGCAGGCTAGCAAAGTCTTTACATTTACTGACAATTCACTACTACTTCAGCAATCACCTTTTTGAGAACAAGTGGCAATGGATTTTCCCCTTCTAAAAGGTCAGAGTTCTCAGACTCCTCCTCTGGCTTTGAATTATTCATAAGAATGGATACAAAATGGTCAGATTTCAGCAGCTCCTTTAGCAAACCTACAGAAAGGACAGAAAGAGTTAGCACCATACTGGGCACAGCAAGGATTATATAAACACAGGAGTATTTACAGCCTAAGACTTGTTGCCAACTTCATCCCCTTTCCTGCACTCCTAACAAAAGTGCTCACTTCCAGTTTAGCGAGCTGCTTCTCACTGCGTCCTCAGATACTGCCAGGAGCTCCATGTCTTGCAAGCCCTTGTTGCTAATGCTTTTTTCTGGGTCTGACGTGCTCCCTGTTCCTTCTCAGAGACCTGCATGTGCACTGGTACACCATCTTAGGAGCATTCTACTTGCATCATCTTCTATGCTTCAGGACCCATCCCTTAAAGTGTTTCTTGGGAGAGCTCTTGACCTGCATTTGTCTCCAAGCTGCAGTCAGTGACCTAACAATAACTAGATATTTTCCCTGAAATACTTCCTAGAGAACTGGCATTTCTCTTCCCTTTCTACTTTCATGGGCTCTTACTGGAACAGCTGTGTTTACCTAAAGGATATCAACACACACACAAAAGCCCTCAATATAAAAAGTGTGGAGCACTGCTATAGGTACTGATGCAAATCATCAGTACATGTCAGTAAAAATTCACAAGGGGTGCTGTCTGAGCTACAGAATTCTACTTTCAAAGGAAATCATCATCCATTTATAGCAGCCGAGTAGATGAGCTGAGGAGCAATCCAGTTCCTGCTTACCTCCTACAATAAAACTGAATTCCCTGGATGGTTTACAAATAAGCAATGTCAGAAAGGCTGAAATTGTGCTGCCCAGAAACAGTTGATAGGTGCAGTTGGAAGCATAAATGCAAGAAAGCACCACTTCCACATTAGCTTTCTAACCTAAACAACATGATGCCTCACATCTGAAGACTGTGTTTGTTGGACTCCATTCCACTGCTCCACAAAGCCCACTTGCCTGTGTACAGTGTTTGCATTCAGAAATTTTGAGGGATGGGCTGTTCCTAGGATGAAACATCAAACTGAGGCAGGCCAGGCCACAGTGCTTACTCTGAAGAGACTCTGAAAACTAGTCAGTCCTAGGTAAACATGAGGCTCGAGGGACAATAGGGGAGTTCAGCAGCAGGTCTGGTCTGTTTGATTGCTGTGGAGTAATAGAAAGGATTGCCTGCTTCAGACAAGCAGCAAAAAAAAAGCTCCTCTTGGGAACAAGCCACATCACAGCATCTAAATCAGCCAAAGATTTCTTCCTCATCGTAAGCCTTCCTTTGCACCTTGCAGTTTCTCTCAGCAACGCCTTACCCAAACAATTGATCTGCAGCTCCTTTGTCTGCGCATGCCCCAAGGTATTCAAGAAGATACCACACAGCCTTTCTTCAAAGTGTGCTGAGAGCCGTTCTGTGCCAACAGAGGAAGAGTACAGCTTGCCATACAAGTAGCAGACAGCAGCCTTTATGCCCTCATTTGGGTACGCCAAACCCATCAGCAGATGATCCACTAAATTACCTAGTGTTAGGAACAGAAAGGGCAAACACTCACAGCAATGAACTGATTTCTTGAAAGCACCCACCTATTTCTCTTGAAAACTTACAAAAGCCCACTGGATAGACTGGTGTGTGCAGATTAATGATGCCACAACTAAGTGATATGCTTACCATGATCTGTCCCTCTGAGCAGAGGTATAGTAATAAATGGTTAGAGGAACTCGCTGTTCACAATATGAGTATTCATCATCCCAGTTACTCTCACAAACAGCTAAGCTTTGCTCACCAGACCCCCAGGGGCTGGATGAAAGAAAGAAAAGCTATATATATGTTGCCTGTGAGACAGACCCACAAACCCCAGTTCCCAGAGGTTGCTTTTGCCAGGCTGGCTGAAAGCACAATGACAAACCTGCTGTGAAGGTATTGACCTGCAACCCAGAAGACCTGAACACCACTCTGACTTCTGGTCAGGCTTTTTGCATGACCTTCATGAATTCACGCAGGGTTCATGCATGCATATGTGTATTAGGGCTGTGAGTATTACTCTGCCGTGGTGCATGACACATTACTCACTGTGCTCTACCACCAGTATATCAGCAAAGCCTGGGATGGCATCTGCCAGCTTGCCCAAGAGAGTGAACGTGGGCAGGCTGCCTCTCATGGTAGTTGCTTTGCATAGCTGTAGAGGACACAGAGAAAAATGATATTTCACTTGTGAGGACAGAGTCCAAAGACAGAAATGCACCCAAACCAGCAAGCTCTTGGTGATGAATAATCCTCCAGAATAGGATCTTTTCCTAAGCTGGGTCCTCTTCACCACTTAGTGTAAGCCACAGGAAAACCCTGAACACACCACTAAGTCTCTAAAATATCTTTTAGTTAATCCAAGAAATCTCTTGCTTGTTGTTTCTTTTCCTCCTCTCCCCGCCAGTTCTTACATGAGCACATGAACCACTTTTGCTACTTCCTAATTTTTGTACCCCTTGGGACCATCACAAACTTAGGAATGAAGGGAACCCACGGCACAGGATGGTAAAGGTCCTCATATCACTGAAACAGTAAGATAGGAAAAGAAGAATCTGAGATCACCACACGGCTTTACAAGACATCATGAAGTCACGTAGCTGAAAAGCATCATAAGAACAACAGGACAACTCCAGAGAAGACACCAACGTGGTCAAAATCACAGAAGGGGAGCTGGCACTTGGACATCCCACTGCAGAGAAGGTTGCATACCAGTGCAGCAGCTGCAGCCTTGCAAAGCCACTCATTCCCATCTCCTCAACCTCTGAAGGACTGAAAAGGAAGGGCAGGGAATTCATCTTCACTGACCTCTTTCTGGCTTTCATCCAAAATGCAGTGAAAGTACTGTTCTGACTTCAGCTCCACTACAAGCCGCACCAGAACTAGGCAAAAGAACAGGGTCAGTAATTCATACACAAGAGCACTCACAATCCATCTTCCACAGAGCTTTAGCAGACCAGTGAACAAAGAACTTAGACACTAAATGAGCACAGAGCTGCTGAGAGAACAGGGTACTGCCATCACTATTGTTTCTGATAGCCCAGCCCAAGCTCCCTGCAGCAACATTCCAGCAGTCCTGTTCAAGCTGCACTACAAACCACCCATGGAAATGAACTGCAAGTGACAAAGTGAGCATCAGGACACTAAGTAAATGTAAGGAACCAGGAAGGGAAGAAAACAAAGCCCCAGCTTAAAAGTATAAAAAAAAACCCCAACTGGTAATTGAATAGAGCAGACTTCCTACAGTGTGAAAATTAAAAGCATCTCTTTCCAAAAGAGATATCAGAACTGAAAGTGCTGAGTCCTTAGATGCAGACTGAGAGCTCCTCCTCCTGTTGCTACAGCCCCTGAGGCAATAGTGCAGTCTATCAGCCATTCCACCCCAGAATTTCTTTTGCCAGAAAGCAAAGCTGCAGTTATCTTTGTGGCACTGCTCACCTCCTCAGCCTCAAGAAAAGGCTGTTATTCTCAGTTCACTGCTACTTCAAGATCTCTCCCTGCTCTGTCCTAGTAAGAGGAATTAACAAGAAACTCTGTTTACCAGGCACCGCTTACATGTTACCCAGGGTTTCCCTAACTAAATCAGGAGGGAATTGCCCGATGCTGGCGGGCTGCCTCAGCCTCCACATATATACAAGTGGACCAGTTCAGGAAGCAGAGTTTCTCTTCTGGTGTTTTAGAACCTGGGCACCTGAAGGTTCAGCAGATAAAGTTTTGACAATAGGCCCCTTACTGAGACACCATGCAGAACGTTGTTCCACAGGATTTGGTAAGGCTCTCCTGGATGCATCTTGTCATCATGGCATGACTCATTTGCAAAACACACTCTTGTTTTGAATTCTAGGAAAGCATCATAAAAAGAAATACTAGAGACTGCTGGGTTCACCATCCCTTGATGTATCCAGGGCAACACTGGAGGTTTACCTAGAAGACCAACTTCAACTAGAGCATCTCAGCAGAGGTATGTCTTGACAAGTGATCTATATACGGTTTATCAGCCCTTTCTTGCCCTGAAATCTCAGAATCTCTGAAAACTTTCAAGAACTGGCTAACACTAAGTTAAAATTCCTCTGTTTGAGAGCACCCACCTCACAACAGATGGGTAACATGACAGAAAGACTTCTTGTCTGTTCTGCACCATTTCAAGTAAATGCCTGAAAACTGAAACCCCTCTGGAAGGAAGGAGCCCCCATGTCCAGCCAGGAAAGATGAAAGGAGGAAATCCCTATATTGGTAATATCACTAGACTCAGCAGAGATGCCCAAGGTTAAACTGGACTGCAGAGATTCCTCCGCCAGCCCTGCAGATATTTCCTTCAGATTTCAAATGAAGGACTGCTCACAAACAGGAGATCTGCAGCCTGTATAGCTAAACCTCAAGAGAAAGCAGTAGATCCCAAAGCTCACTGAAGCCTACAGGAAGACTTCCATTTGACTTGAGACTTCAGTTAGGTCCAAAGATGAAGCATTGTTTACCACTGTTACCCATGTGACACTAAATTCATGGCACACACAATACCTGTGAGAGAAATGCCAAATATTTAAACATACCCACACTCCCCTGGAACAGTCTGCTCATCACTGCTGAGTTAATAGAAAATAGATGATCTTCCTAGTTCAAGCTGTGTAGAAGCTGAGCATCTCACTATAATTATCAGACAAGACAGAGCTTTCCTTCACAAACTGCCAGTAACTGAGATGTGACATCTGCCTCTCACCTTCTATGAACAGGTCCAGGGCACTGCTGTCTTCCACAGTATGCAACATCCCTAAAAGATAAGCCACAATCAGTCAGGGAAGTCACTCCTGCTTGTGATCATTGGTGCCATAATGCCTTCTTGTAAAAAGATTGCTGCAGATTGTCTTCAGAATCAGAAAAAACGTTTTGTATTCCCCACTTCACGTGGCACCAGCCTGACTTTGTCAGAGGAAGGGGGATACTCTCAGGGACACACGGGCATGAAGGCATTCAGTTCTCTTGCTAATTTTTTTATGTACTTGAGTTGAAGTCAATGGCTCCACCTATCTAAGTAAATATGTAACTGCTACTACCACCGCCACGTCTCACTGCACGCATCCAGTATCATGCATCTGAAACAACACTACCGAATGACAGAAGTTTGAGCCCAGCTGTGAGTTTTCCTTTCAATCTTCCATTCATATGTATTAACATGAACAGTCTTTTCTCTCCACAGCACTGAAAATCCTGAGACCAAATCTGAACATCAGGTTTAAAGCATATTGAAACTATTCCAATGTTAAATTGAACGCGAAGGAATCACTTCACAAGTCATTTGTACAAAAATTGGATATATTAAAATAAGCTGCTGTCTCACTCTAATACATCACAACTGGTGAGAAACTGCCTCCCAACTCCTTCCAGCTTCAGGTACCTACAGCATCAGGCATCTGGTTCAGACCCCCACTTTTGCCACACCAAACCCCTTGTTTCAACATATCCAATCAAATTACCTCCCTCTGGAGACTCCAAGAACTCTCAGAAATTTGACCAACTAAAGCAATGTTATGACACTACAGATGAAATTACTTATTCCCTGTCTCATCTGCCCTGTCCTCAGTAACTTCCTTTCACTTTGGAAAGGATTTGCATGCAGCATTACTGAACATTGCAGTAGCAGCTGCATGAAATCCAGGCTTACCTGAAATTCACCATCTTCTCATGCATAACACCCCACACTACACCTGTTCTCTCAACCCTTTTTCTTCTGCCTGTGCTTATCCCAATATTCTCTCTCGAGAAACAAATGTATATTCCTGAATTTACTATTAATAATTCCTCCACAGCATTGGTCAAACCTTTGATGGTCCCTCTTACGCTCTCGCACCAAATGAACTTTGGTTCAATTCAGCTCTGTTTAAAATACACACCACTGTTTGTAGCCCCAAGCTTAGACTGAGGATTCCACCTGCTCTAGGATTTACACCAAGTACAGTAAAATCCCAAAGCTGTCCCCAGACCATCCAATTGTAAAGCTTCTTGAAGACAGAGATAATACTTAAAAGCAAACAAGAGGATTGAAATGCAAGCACAGCTTCTAGGGTATTTCGTGTCAGGGTCATACAGCATAGGACTGAATTTGCCATAAGCTCTCCACATTTGTGCAGGATTACGTGCACAGGCAGCACTCGATCAAAATTTGTGCAACAGGTAGAACTAAACCTGTGCAAAATTCTAACAAAGCTGCTTCCAAAACATGCACAGCATATTTTGTGCTGGGAAATCAATCAGGAAAACACAGTTGGAGTTATTCAGTGCATCAAGGCAAGGCAAGGGGCTTGTAAGTCACTTTCCCCAATGAACAAGAATTAGCTGTGATGCAGAAATGAGATAGTGGAATTAAAGGAATCCGGTATATTCGCTCTTTGAAGGCACTCACATTCATACCTTCCTCCTTTCTCTTCCTCCTTACTGTTCCTTCACTTAGACCATTATTCCTCTTCCATCAAGATTTTAGACAACGTTTCAAAGACCGTTCCCACAGCACTGCTACGCAAACAGAAACCAACAGGAGACGCTCAAGCTCACTGAGATGGCTACTGGAAAGGCATTTTCTGGTATCCCGCTGAATGCTGTTCCGCTGCGGGGCTGACCAGCAGAAGGAAGCAGCTATTGCAGTCCTGCTGCTACCAGGATTCCCACAGACGTGAAGTGATGGTGTGAACAAAAAAAATCACTACGTAGATTTATACTTTGCATTTAATTTGATATTAAATCCTGCAATACTCTTTTAAGCTCACACTTTCATTTCTGTGTGAATCTTCATGTAAGCCACAGCTCAGCAAGATGAGAGCACTGAGGCAATGAGACCAGAATGGAGGGCATTCAGGGGAGAGCCATGCACCAGGCACTCCCTTTCTTCTTCAGACTTTACAGATAATGTCAGGATGCTTCGGAAAACTGCAAGAGCTTTATGAACATGCCAACCCCACTCCCTGGGGAAGAAGGATGTTAATTAACCTATTCCAAACCAAATAACAGGCGGATTTCCACAGGCAGCTTGTAACACACCTAACATGGAATGGTAGAAGTACAGAATTGGGTTCCTCAATATTCTTTTGGTTTGGGGTTAGGTTCTTTTCACTTCTAAATATGGAGAAGGTTCACACGTATGTATACAATAAAAGATTTTAGCCTTCTCCCCGCTGCTGCATGAGGCCACAGCAGAGCTCTTACCAAAGAGCCTTCCTATCAAATGAACGCAGACCCTCTCGTCCGGAGCCAGCAGCTGGATGACCGGCAGCGCCTGCCAGGCCAGGGCATCTTGGAGACGGGAGAGGACGTGCCTCTTGCGCACCAGCTGCGGATCAAGAGACAACCACCCGTCAGCTCTTGGGCCCGGGCCACCCGCGGCACCCACACCCCGAGGGGGAGACAAGGAGAGTGCCACAGGCCGGTGGCACCCCTGGCCTAGCGCCACGGCACCACTTGGCCACCCTCAGACCCAGCCCAGGAACGGGCTGAGCCCAGAGCCGAGTGGCGGCTGCTGAGAGGAAAGGGGTTGCCCCATGCCAACGGCGCTGCCCACCGAGGCGCTGCCGTCGCTCAGGGTCTCCACGGCGCAGGCGAGGCAGAGCGGCGGGCGGAGGGGCAGCGACCACCGAGTGCCGTGACCGCCGTCGGGCCGAGCGCACCCCGCCGCCATCGCCTCAGCGCTCCGCCGCTGCCGGCGGGTCGCGGTTAGCGGCCCCGAGGCGCCGAGCGTGGAACGGCGGGACTCCACAGCGCCGCCGGCTGCAACGGGTGTTACAGCCGCGCCCAGGCCGGCAGGGCAGACCCGGGGTACACCACCTCCTCTCCCGCTCGCCCCGCCCCCTCGGCCGCCTGACTTCCGGCGGCGCCGCGCCGCTTCCGCTCCCCGCGCTCGGGCCGAGAGGAGCGATCGTGCCGCGCCGTGCCGTGCCGCACCGCCCAGGCCGCGGCCATGGTGAGTGGGGCCCGGCGCCGGCCTCCGCCTTGTCATCCTCCTCCGGGGGAACCGCGCCGCCGTGCCTGGGGCGGGAGGAGAAGGACGGCGCGTCCCCGGCTGCGGGGCGGCGAGCACGTGGAGGCCGCGGCCGGGCGCGGGTCTCCCCGCAGGGAGGGAGCCGGGGTGTTGAGGGGGACTGGAGGTGCTGGGGCACCCGGGGTGCGGGGCCATGTGCTGGGCGGGCAGGGCGGCTGCCGCATGGGGGGCAGCGGGCGCTGGGGCTCAGCGGTGGGAGCTGGGAGGTTGCCGTTACGGCAGTGCCGGGCGTTAATGCCGCCTGTGGCCTCGTTTCCTTTCCGCTGTGCAATTGGCAGAAGTCAACCCGGTGTGTGCTCTCTCGGGATTTCCTTAACATTCGTGCCGGAGCTTGTTAATTTGTGAGCTGAAATGCTTCATTTTATGTAGTATCCGTAGTAGTAAATGCCTGATGACTGCCCTGCAATGGCGTTCACTGCTGCTAGTTTATAAGGTGTAAGCTGGCTGTGTGGATAAAGGCATTCTTGGAATCCCAGAGAAATTCCTCTTTAGAAATAAAATGCACAACAGATGAGAACAGCGATGTGACTCCAGTAGTCCATATATGCGGTGGATATAATGCCTACGTAGTGTTGTTCCTAACAAGGTCCCTTTTGCTTCTAATGTAACTCTTCACTTTTTCCTTTCTGTAGAGCGAAGCAGAAGTGAACCCCAAAGCTTACCCACTGGCTGATGCACAGCTCACCAAAACGCTATTGGATCTTGTGCAGCAATCCTGCAACTATAAGCAGCTACGCAAAGGAGCCAATGAAGGTGAGACCCGTGTGTTGCAAAGTGTACTGGAAATCATCTCAAGGATTTTGCAAGAAGTTGTGGCTAAAGAATGGCTTTTCTCTCTAACTGTGGACCACTAACTTTATATAGGTCTGGCTCTTCCAAGTGTCTGTCTCCTTCCTTGTCCTTCTGCCACTCTTAAGCAATATTCTGGTCCCCCTTAAGCAATATTCTGGGACAGAACTAAGCTGAAATCTCCTCAGCACTTATATGCAGTTCTGGTGGATGCCCAAGCTGTGTTCCTGGTGTGTGCCCTGGGAGCATGGGTACTTCAGTGTGTGGCACTGGGATTACCAGATGCTTGGCCAGTTCAGAATCATAAGATCTGGGTTTGAGGGTACCTGTAGTGCAGCCTGCTTAGAAAGCGGCTCCTTTCACAGTTGGATCAGGCTGCTTGGGGTTTTGTCTAGTTAAGACTTTTAAAGCAGCAGTCCCTATGGATAGAAACAATCTCTTGAGACCCATTTCCCATGGCTTAAACCCTCATGGAGGTGTGTGTGAATGTAAAATTCCAGCACGTTGCCGGAATCATCTTCAGGCAGCAGTCTGCAACTTGTCCCTTTTTACTGCGCACTTGTGAGAACAGTCATGCTTTGTCTTCTCTGCAGTCCCCTTGAAGTAGTTGAAGACAGCAGCTATGTCCCCTCACTCCCACCTTGGCCCTACAGCTGCCACCTTCCTCTGGCCTGTCCTCATGGTAGCATTAGATCTCCTTGCTCGTGCCAAGTTCCGCATCTCCTGAAGTTATTTTTCACTACATGTGCTTTCCAGAAGGAGCTAGACTTACTCTTCAGTCTCTTTTACAGCCACCAAAACACTGAACCGAGGGATCGCAGAGTTCATTGTGATGGCAGCAGATGCGGAGCCCTTGGAGATCATCCTGCATCTCCCTCTTCTCTGCGAGGACAAGAATGTACCTTACGTGTTTGTGCGCTCCAAGCAAGCCCTGGGCCGAGCGTGTGGTGTTTCCCGGCCTGTCATTGCCTGCTCCATCACCATCAAGGAGGGGTCACAGCTAAAGCCTCAGATTCAGTCTGTCCAGCAAGCTATAGAAAGACTGTTGGTCTAAATGCTCATGAGTTTAACTGTGTGGAATAGGAAAGCTGGAGTTGGGGGAATTGATGTCTACCTTCGCTTGAGATCATAGTTTTGATATCGGTTTTTCATTTCAAAATGCCATGGTTTTTGTTTAATAAGGCTTAAGTGTTTCTGCCTCTTCTCCCCAGCCCTTTCCGTTATTCCAACATACTCATTGTATTACTTCTTGAAAAGTGATTGTACAACTGTATTTTCAGTTTGATGTTTAAAACGATGGGAGGAAAAAAGAAATCCTTCCTTTATCTCCACGTCTGCCTGCTCAGGGCTTTTTATAACCCACCCATTAACTTCCTCTGTGTTGCAGTACTTCTGCTAAGCTTCAGCCTCTTAACAGGCGTGAGTAACTGGGTCTGAATGGTTTAGCCTGACGACAAGATGTGCTGGTTTGGTTCCCTGGGAGCTGTTGCTTTATATGATGGAGCAGTGTACCCCACCTGTAAGGCAGGCAGTGGCTACTGTGTAGCAGTGGACGGATGCAAGATCAGTACACATAGCACAACCCTTGAAACAAGGCAAGAGGCTGCTGTAAGAGGTGTATGGGGAGCAGAAATCATATGGCAGTGCACAGGGGGAAATCTCTTATTTCACTTATTTTTAAATATTGACTTTTTAAGAAAAATAAAATTACTGACAAAGCTAAACATTACTGTTATTCCCTTGGGGAAGCATTTGCAACTGATATGTTCCTACTTGTAAAGCTAAACTGCTCAGAGATTGGCTAAAGGCTATGCAGTGCGGTAGTTCATACTTCAGTTTGATGGGTTTTTTTTCTTGAACAGTATCAATGAGCTTGGGCTTCCTGGGGAATTCAAGTACAAAACATGGCAGAGAGGAGCCTGCTGGGGCTGACAAGTACCCTACATGTGACCATAAAAATACTGTGCATTTAGGGCAGGCATTGTACTGTAGTCACCCAACTGAAGATGAACCCTGTAAGTCATGGGTCTGAGACAAGAGAGAGCAAATAATTTTTCAGATAACCTATGTCTCAAGAAGAGAATGCCAGATAATCCCGTGCTCTGGAAAAGTGTGAAGCACCCCCTGCCTTCTGTATTAATGGTGGTTTTATGGAGCTACCTTTAGTTAAATGCATATTGTGTAACAAAATCCACTAACTGCTCTAAGGAGAAAAGTCTGAACCTCTGTGTTGAAATAGATCATATCAAACCCGCCTTCTACTGAAGGGTGCTAAAGCTAGTGTGGAAAAACCAATAGGTGCGATAACAGAAGGGATAATAAGTTCTCCTGTAACATTTCCATAGAGGCAGTAACTTCATAACTCTACTAAGTACATCCCAAGCTGATGAAATCAGCTCATGAAAGACTGAAAACAAATAATGTCTGTGCATCTTTGTAAATGGCCCGTAACAGTAATATCCTTGCTGAGGTGAACTTAATGCAAAGATTTTAGAGCCTTTTCATGTGTATGAAGTTTAGAAAGGCTGCTGTTCCCTTCCACTGATGCTGACTGTTGAACTAGTGCTTAAAACCGCAACTTTGCAAAGGATTTATCCTACTGTACCCTGCCAAGATAGCTGATAACAAGACAAAGCACATAAGGAGCAGAAATAAAGGATTCTTGAGCAAGCAAAATGGTCTGGTTTTCTGCTCTGCAGCCTTCCCTTTTAAAATTCTGCTTTATGCTGTTAACACACACAAACACACACATGCAAAAAGCCAGGAGGAAGCTCCAATAACGTAGGACAAACATGCCACAATCATCCAAAACCTGGAACATGCTGTGCCTGGGGGTTAGCAAGCCAAGAGTTAACAAGGGCAGTTGGGGAATGAAAATTCACAGAATTAAGGACAGGACACTTGCTGGTTTATTGCCTTCAAGTCTTGCTAAGACAAGTGTTTATAGTGACTTCTTTGCTGAACGGCAAAGGAAATCGATTGCTTAGCCAGATTTTTATTAAAAATAACTACTACAATGCAGGATGATTGGAAGTATAATGGACTCTGTACAGCTCCAGTGCTGCAGAGCTCAAAAGGGGCCAGCTGCTCGTTGGAGAGGAGCTGTGGCAGTGGAAGTGAGCAGCGTGCTGGCACAGCTAGGGTGATCACAGTGCAAGCACTGTGAGTGGTTAAGAGCAGCTCCAATACACGTGCCACACACCACAGCACTGGCACAACCTTAATACATGGCTTAATTCTTCAATACGTTGCCTGACAGTTTCTGTGCCATATAGGAAGTCCTGAACACTGACACTACACAGACCGACACCTCATGTATCCCATGTTTGGATCGTGTAGAAAGTTACAGTTCAGCTAAACAATTAGTAGTGTTCTCCAGAGCAAAATCAGTGACTTGGTTTTAGTCATCTTGCACTATGAGACACATAGAGCACACCAGAGGTGGAAGTTTAAAAACCAAAACATAGCCCCATGTGCAGCTTCCATAACTATGATTAAAAAAACAAAAATCAACTGGAGGTAACAAGAGCTACTGTCCACAACTTGCCCTTTTTCTGTTTTTAAAGCACAGATCCGAGTACAGAAGCCTGCACAACCATCTGACTCATAGAATAGAATAGTTAGGGTTGGAAAGGACCTTAAGATCATCTAGTTCCAACCCCCCTGCCATGGGCAGGGACACCTGACACTTAACCATGTCACCCAAGGCTCTGTCCAACCTGGCCTTGAACACTGCCAGGGATGGAGCATTCACAACTTCCCTGGGCA
>WYDI02005445.1:0-26151 GCA_009867235.2 Psittacus erithacus
TAAGGAGAGGGGCTCCATATTTGGCTATCTTTCCGTACATCGCGAAATCTTCCGATCGCCGGGCCCTGGCTACCACAGCTGTTGTCTTACTGATTTCAGACCACATCCATCAGTAAGAGATCCTCTGATCTATTCCCTACAAAACCAAAATTAGATCGCGCTGCACTTTCTCTGGCCTTTATCAAAGTATCACTGACAGCCACAATGAATCCTCCCACTGCTTGATTAGTATCATCAAAGAGTGAACTGTGATGGGCAGAAGATGAAGCCATTAAGTTCAGGCTGTTACCACAAAAAAAGGGAAGGATCTCAGGGAAGCATGGCACACACCGGTATCTGTGCAGCAGGGAGACTGGGAAAGGGTTGGGATTCCCAGCTGGGGACCAAGCACTAAAAAGCAGCCAAGCACCCAGTCAGCCCAGCAAGGCACCTCATCAGGGCATGGCCAGCTCTGGGAAGTAGAAAGGGTTGGGATTCCCAGCTGGGGACCAAGCACTAAAAAGCAGCCAAGCACCCAGTCAGCCCAGCAAGGCACCTCATCAGGGCATGGCCAGCTCTGGGAAGTAGAAAGGGGATGTCACCCCATCCTACCACCCCATGTCCAAACACTGGTGGGGCGGCACTTCCCCCTTCCTGGCTCACAGTGGAATTCAAGGAAAGAGGCAGACATTCCTGAACAGGTAATACCGCTCTCCTCACAGATTGCTGGAGCTCCTGGCTTTCCCTCTGGGGAGGTTTCTTGTACTGTGATTAGCTTTTTTTCCTTCAGATGTGTCTAATGCTCCCATAAATTAGTAATTAGAACATACTTTGACATGAATTTAGAGCATTTGGAGCATTTTGACAGGAATATAAATGTGTCAAGAGTGATTACTCCTTTTTTTGCTCCTTTGTTTAACAGAAACTCCATGAATGAAGTAACTTGAGGACTTTGACACAAGTAGGGCACTTGCCTGATACAGATTAAAGTCCCCTCAACCCAGAAGAACACGTGCCTTGGCCACTGGCAGGGGGATTTTGAAGGGCAGGCAGGGAGAACAGCTTGAGACACAATCGTTGCTCACTCCTGCACCTACCCACTGCTTGCATCCCCCATGATGCAGCCACATGAAGATCTTTACTCACAGACCAGAGTGAGTGATGTTCAAAAATAACTTTCCCACATTAGGGACCAAACCCAATAGGAGCACATGAAGGGGGGCAGTCACCCTGATTTCCGCAGCAGAATGAATTTAGGGGAGCGCCAACACAGAAGCAAAGGGTTTTGTGCATGCCACAGGCAGAAAATATCAGAGGCAGCTGACCAAAAGGGAATAAAAAAGAATTTGTGGATGCTTTTTGCAAATAAGGACTATGGTGTAAAGAAGTAACTGATCTGCAGGGTCAACATCACAGCATGGCCCCTGCTACCAGCAAGCTGCTTGACTTTACAGGGCCACATGGAGCAAAATGTGGAAATTTAGGATATAAAACATAAATTGTGCCTGTGGACTTCAGCGCTAAAATAAATTGCTTCCAACACATGAACATTAATACTGTTTTATAGAAATGTGATGAAATTTCAAGAGAGGCTGAGAGAATGTGATGTTTGCAAGGTCTGTGCCTGATAACCCACACATAATGGGAAGAAAGAAGAAATAGAACAAATGTGATGCAGACACTTATATCCTGAGAGGTTTGAAAAGTGTCTGTGCTAAGTCACTTGAAAAACCTCATGAAACTAAATAGTTCAATGAAGAAAAATGTTCTTTTACAACACAAAGAGGCAGGGGGAGGGAACAAGCTTTAATGATGGAAATGTGGATTAAGTATTGGAATAGATTGAAATAATAAGCAAACAACTACTTCCAGACTGTGTTTTGTTTAAACAAACAACAGGTGAGGGTTACAATGTAGATCTACCTGACAAATACAGCTGTAAAACACACCACACCCCTGGGAAGGGAGAGCAGGAAAAACCTATTGCAGAGATGGAGAGGTTTGGTTTGCAGTGGCTGTGGTCAGGGCCAACCAGCCAGCGGAAATCTGTCCCCCAGTTTAGGTGTCTTTTCTGGCCCATTGCAGATCCTCACAGAGGAAGCTCCTGAAGGAAGATCAAAGGTACCGAAGTATACACAGAATAACTCTGATGTGGAAAACTGATGGCAGGGAAATTATTTGGGCCGAACCCAAAATTCCACGCAGCCAGCAGGAAAACTGCGGCTCGCTTTGATAAGATCACTCAAGACTTATGAGAAGCAGTTAACCAATAAGTTCCTGAGCTGGGATTTTCACCCTCAGTGAGCAGGGTAGCACACAGATATTTGCTGAAAAGGGCAGAGCAGCCAAGTTAGTTCCTCACTCATATGGGACCAGCAGTGGGTGACTATGTCAAGACAACATAGATAACAATGCTATCAGTGAGACTTGTGAAAAAAGGGTCCTAAGGCCATACAGCATCCATGTCCGTGTCTCTCATGTAATGAGGAGCCTAGAATTAGACACAGTACTCCAGATGTTACCTCACCCATGCTGAGTTAAGAGGCAGGATCACCTCCCACAGTGTCCGGGCAGTGTTCTGCATAGCTCTGAGATAACATCAAAGATAAGCTCTATATCATCTTTCCCTGTACTCCTGGAGAACATGGCATTTCCTAGGCGTAGGACAGAGGCCTAAATATAAACAGAACTGAAAGAGCTGTGAAAGCCAACAGCTTTTTAAAAAAGTTAAATATTCCAGGCTTCATGTGTAGAAAAGCAGACGAGGCAAGCTTTGTGATTGTTTTTCCTTGATTGTGTTTCACATTTCACTTGTTTTTCCTGGGAAGGAGAGATACAGACAGGCCACATTCATCTGTGTCAGGAGAAGGTCCAACCCTCACTAATGTAACAGGAGCGGGCCATGCCAGAAAAAGCACTTTTCAGTAATTACTTTGCCTCAGCAATTTCATTTTATCATAGCTGGTGTTAGTGAAGGCAAGTGAAAGGGACCTAAGAGCACAACATGACAAGAGCATGGCACATGAAAGGCTTCAGCTTTCCCAAAGACAGATCGAGGCTGTCATCTTTATCTGATACTAATTGGGAGCTTATACATTATCACAGCCAAATTCTGCCCTTAGCTACCTTCCCATAAATCTTTCTGACATTTTCCAGTGGGAGCTGGAGGCAGATAATCTGAGGGCAGAGTCTGATAGGGAACTGGTAGAAAAACATGGGGGGCGGGGGGTGTTGTGTGCAAAGACTACCCCTGGGAATTCATCTCCTGCCCTGACCCAGGCATATATGTTAGCTGCAATGACACCAGTTTATCCTTTTCCCCAGATGTGGGGTGAAGGGAGAGCATGAAGAGGTTTGCTAGCTCTGAGAGAGATGGGCTTCAGATTGGATTTGATTTTCCTTATTTGCTTGGCAACTTCTGGAGGTGAGCTGGCTAGAGGTTGCTCACTTTACTACTAATGTTTGCACTGGGATTTCAATAGAGTTTGAAACAGCTTACACTTCTGGAATAAAGAATAACCTGCTCTTATTCTTTACATCTGTTTTCAAATACCACATTTAGTTATATTCTTGGGAAGAAGCAGCATGTAGTGATCCTGATTGAGAGGCCACTGTACACTTGGAGCCGGTGCCCCATGTAGCAGCTAAGCCTGGTTAGTGCCTATACAAGCTGAAACCAAATCTCTTAAAAAAAAAAGGAGTGTATTTGAGGAAACCAGCATCATATGGAAGAAAAGGCTCATCAATTCAGGCAAAAAAATGTGGATTCATGGACCAGAAAGGAAATTTTCAAGAAAAGTTATTTTGAGCACAGGATGAGCTTTAGCCTCATTTCAGTATTCTTTTCTCTTGTGAAAATGCAAATGAGTCCACAACCCGTAATTTCCACAGCACAGCTAAAATGTTGCAACATGCAGAGAAGCATTTCATAAATACCTGAAATCCAATAGGGAAACAGTGGCATAATTAAATAAGGACACTCCACTGTGCAAGCTGTCTGGCCATACATCTATCTCATTTGGTTTATGAGAGTGTCTACACTGTTATTCACAGTATTGCTTTAAAAACCCTGTACACAAATTGGAAGCTTGCTAAAACGAGGCACAAACAGCTGTTTGGGGAAGAAGGAGGCTCCTTTGCCCACCCATCTCTGTTCCTGTGCCTCAGAACTGATTTGTGTACGTACAAGTACTGATAGTGAAAGGATAAGCATCACACTGGAAAGGTGGGTAGCACTGATGGAGCGGAGATCACTATTGTTCGTTCATCTCTCATCACTCTTCTAGCCTCAATTTTGTGTAAAATGGCTGATTTTACACGTAGGCTTATATATTAAAACAAGAATTGGAGGGCCAATTATTACATTGCTTGAATTACTTTGCTGTTGTACAAGGCAGCCTGGAGGACAGAAAAAAGTCAGGATATTATTATTTATATATGACTGTAGTTCACAGGAAGCCAGAAGATTAATCAGGTCACTCTGACAGGCTTTGTGTGAACACAGACCAAGATGACACCTGCCTTCAAGTGCCATTTAGTTTTAAGGGTGCTTTCACCTGACCTCAACCTGGAGCAACAATGAGTGAAGGCTCCTGCTGTTTGGTAATGGGACTGGGGTGGTCTCAGTTCACATCCCAGCTCATCAGTACATAAATTATCATGACACCTCTTCTAACTTCCACGGAGGGCTCTTCATCCTATAAGAGACACTCAGAGGCCTGAAAAGATGTCCTCTGTCAAGGACACAGCCAGCTTCTGCAAGGCCAGCATCAATAATCCCTTGGAAGAAAAAATCACACACTGTATGGCCACGAGGGAGATCTAAGGAGTCTCAGGACTATAGCAGGGATGGGGAATAGAGGGGAAAAAGAGGAAACACTCCTCAAGTAGGTAAGTCTTGCTGCTATCCTGCATGTCAGCCAGCCCCTGCCAGTGGTCTTCAGCTGTTTTTTAAACCTTGGTCCAACCCATTACAAGTCTCAAAGAAATTAAGTTTTGCAAATATCAGCTTCTTCACAGAGGCAGGGTGAAGTCAGCCATTCCCTCTTCTGCCCGGCAACAGCTATCTGACCTGCAACAGTAAGTATAGGTCAGGAAATCACCATCCACATCATTCCACATCGTTTATAGTATGCACTTCCTGCTCCTTCATTTTCAGGTCAAAAGAGATGGGTAAGAATAAGGGGTAAGGAAAAACATTGTATTGCTGTGAAAGCAGGAGCTGGGAAGAAGCTGAAAATACTGTAGCAGATCTACAAGAGACAGAAGGGCAGCAGAAGTGCTGTGGGCTGGGGGGAGGCTTGTCCAGTGCTGGGGATCCAGAATCCCACAGTGCAGATAGCATTGGAAGAAAGGGGAGACAAACCCAACATGTTTCTGAGATAGTTATGGTTGAAGTACAGGGAACATTAGTGAAAGCCATGTCTCATAAGAACAGACTTTAAATTAGTTCATACCCACTTTCTGTTGCATTAAATACAGAATGTTAATGAGGTAGTACCTGTAGCCATTCCCCCCGGCTCATTATGCACAGCTTCCTTTTGAGGGTGATTTGTATCATCTAATCATTTGCATCACATGATTAGAGTGAGGCTTATGAGGTAAAGGATGTCTTATTTAACATTAGATCTGACTTTTTTGTGTATTTCAGGTACTTTATTTCAATTTGTAATTAATACAAAATTGAAGGTGTAGTTGGTAAAGAAAACTGTCTCCAGAATAGACATTTTGCTCCTTGTCCCTTCAGTGTTCCTAATGCAATCTTTTTAAATCTTTCAGATCTAATTATGTACTAGTGCTACCAGCTTTAGGTTACAAATCTAAATCACCAGTACTGCAAGGGTGATTGACAAATGTGTTCTGGAATAAATCCCTGCTTTTCCTTCCTTGAACTCACTGATCAATGAGAGACAAAAGATTAATCAAAAACAAAACCAAAACCAAACCAAGGAACCCCAAACCAAGTATGCTGTGTCGCCGAATGTTGTCTTTTATGGGGACAAGAGCTACTCATACTCAGAGCAAGCTTTAATGATTATAGAAATAGCTGGTGATAGCTGTTGATTGTGGTTTTAATGAGAGGCATTCCTTTTAAACTTTCCCTACTTGTATTACTAAAAATCACCTTGGTTGAGCCTCAATGCAGTTTTGTTGCTGCCCTGCAAATCAGTTGCTCAAAGTCATCTCCTGTTCCAGTTCAGCCTCAAACCCCCGTGTAAGTCAGTGTGCCAACAGCTCACTGGAAAGACACAGACAAAGGTATGGATGGCACAATGAAGTATTGGAGGTCAAATTATTTGTCTTAAACTCAGTTACATGCCATGGAAGTGTTTGGCATCCCATTTCTTCTGATATGAATTACTGGTATCTATTTCAAAACAAATTAAGATGTGATCATCTTTTGGTGTAAATGGTTCAGATGCCTTTTTGAACAGACTCACTTCTCACTCCTGTGCATTTCAGCCTGTGGAGGCTCTCAGATTCCAGTCGCAAGGATCCCTATTTC
This sequence comes from Psittacus erithacus, assembly GCA_009867235.2. Taxonomy (NCBI): domain Eukaryota; kingdom Metazoa; phylum Chordata; class Aves; order Psittaciformes; family Psittacidae; genus Psittacus; species Psittacus erithacus. Next base: position 6,485 of record WYDI02005445.1, read on the forward strand.
ATTCCCCAGCACTGGCCAAAGCATGCTTTCCACCTTTCTCCTCTCAGTGGCCCATTTAATACATATTTTTGAAATGCAATCATCTTATTTTTATTATTTTTTAACACAGCGAGGTTTGCCTCTTTTGTATTCAGATGTGTACAACTCTTAGGCTGTTCACTTTAACAACGAGTAGTAGGAACTTGATTGGCAGAGCTGTAATTTTATGTTGTCTTGCCAGAAGTAAATTGCTCATGAACGGCAGCCCTGTGATCTGAAAGCAGCAGTTCACTGTGTGCCATGCAGTGGCTGCTCAAAACACCTAGCAGGCTCAGTCCAAGCCACGTTTAAACCAAACAAATCTCTGCCAAACTTCAGAACACAGGAGATCAAGAGTCTTACTTCATTTTGACAATTCTTTGGCATCCTGGTTTCTCTGCTGACTTCAGTTTGTACACAGATGTTCTGGGTAGGAAAAACAGAGAGAAAAGGTACGCAGGCAATGGCAGTTCGCTTTCTCTTCTGATACAATCAGGAGGCAGCAGATGAAAATAGCAGGTGGTAAATAACAGATCCAGAAGAAATAAAAACTCTCTTTAAATCTGGTTGAAGCTGACTGACATAATCACAAGTTTGGCGGGAAGACTGACAGATGACTGCATAAAAAAACCAAAGCAAAAACCTCATAGTTTTCCCTTGAGAAGCAAAGCATGCATTTGAAAGAAAACAGCAGCTTCCTTAGCCCAGGCTGGCATGCCTGTCTGACAGAGAGAATTTATGCATGGTCACTGTCCCCTGCAGATGTGGATGTGGAGGACACTTAGCCCAACAAGGAAGATGAGCGCCAGCCAAGACCATTGCTGCATCTGCCTGAAGGCTCTGCTGGGGGCTGAGACATGGCCAGGATGATGCCCCTGAGTCACTGCAGTGCTTGGAGAGGGAGTGCTTGGAGCTGGGATGAGGCACAGAGCAGTGTGAAAGCACCCAAATGTAGGTGAAGAATCAGATGACATTGCTTTACTGCCTGGAGTCATTGTGACTGATGTGCTGAAGCTAACATGTTTTGTGTTACGCCCTCTGTCTTTGAGCAAAAGGCAGGGTGATGGGAAGAAGGTCACACTTCATCATGGAAAAAGAGGGGATGTCTGTGCATTTTTGTGATCATAAAGATGCTAATAAACAGGCAAGCACTGATTGTGCCTCGTCATAATTTAGGAGGGTGCACTACTCAACAAAGAGGTCTTGACATTACCCTTCCCAGATTCACTCAACCAAGGGCCACTAATTAGTGACAGGCTGCAAACCAGCTGTCATAGAGATCACCTTCATCTTCCCACCACTGCCTGCAAACAAACCGTTGTTAATCAGGCAACCCTGTGCTGTAAATCTTTTCTGAAAGTCCATGCTCAATTTGCTCAACTTTTCCTAGAGTTACAGCACTAACTCTGAGATAGTTTAGGACAATTTCTCATACATGGCTGAGTTGCTCGGCTGCTCTGTGGACAAGGATGGATGTTAAAAGATACTGAAAATCTTTTGATGCTTGTTGGAAATGGCAGTGATGGGGAGCTTCAATTACAGCTTCAACAGAGCGCTGAAGTGCTTTGCAAACAAATCTTCTGCAGCAGTTTGTTGTGGTACTACAAATAGTAATAAATCTGAAAATATCAAAAGTGGAGTAAAAAATAATATCAGCTAGCTGCTCAAGTATTGCAACTCAAATATTTGCAAATCTAAATAAATAAAACAATGCTTCTAATTTTGGATAAGCAGTGGGCTAGCAATGCCCAATTAGTCTAATAAATTGCCAGCAAAACAACTGAAAGCACCTGTGCAATGATGCATTTGCCTCTCCCTCACAAACATTTTACTTGCAGAGTTTCATTAAATCAAGACATAAAGCATGCATAATAATTCTTCTTGGAAATCAAGTGCTAATTTGCATAGAAAATCAAATAAAGGAATATATTTTATGTGATGCAAGATTAAGAAAGGCCTGTACAGTGGTACAGGATTGGATAGGTTGTATAATACAAAATCAAAAGAGAAGACAGGACAGACTGAAGGAGCTGAATGGACAACTAAGCCCATGAATTAGGCTGAAGGTGGGCTCATGGGGATGTAACACCAGCTGAGGTATCAGTGCTATGCCACAGGATTGATTTCTGTTAATATGGGGGGGAAGAAGGAGGAGGATATCAGCCTAGAAAGCTCAGGGTAGCAGCAGTAAGCTAAAGAGCACTGTTAAGGTTAGGAAAACAAACAAAGAATTTAGGAAATGGCAAGACTAAGGCCATTAGAATTTTTCCTATTTATATGTTCTAAGGCAGTCTTTCATGATGTGTTCATACACCAATTTCCCACAGGACTTTTACCACAGACATGATTTTAGGACTGAACTAGGGTGACACATGCACAAGCAGTGTTGCTGATCAGCCCTCTCCTTGCTCTGTTACAGGAGCAGCATGAGGGACACCATCATGGTCAGAGCATGCTGGATGCCAGTCAAAGATGTGCCCTTATCCGATCCCTCCCAGTGTGCCCCAAAGTGCTGGGTGAGGTATATAACCTCTTCTCAGTGGCTGTCACCATCTGAGTGCTCCTTAGTTCATGGTGCCTGGAATCTAATTTACAGAAGTACCAAGCACTTTGGAAGATGAGCCAGTTCAGGCAGAGGTGAGCAGGCAAACCAAGGGCAGTTCTGCTGTGGATTTCAGCAGCAACAAATTCAGATCAACTCTTTCATTCCGTCCCAGACTTGAATTTGAGCAGGAAGCACAGAGGAAGAGGGAAACAAAGAAAAGATGGACGTTTAAAAATACAGTGTGTGCAGTCTGCTATCTATATCCATACAGAGACATCCTATCTAGCTGGGAGAAGGAGCCATCTGAGGGTGTCTCAGTATAGAGCCATGACCAAGAAATCAAGGTAATAGGATCCATTTGCCTTAACTTAGGTGTTTAAAGGACTGATGTCTGAGTCAGGACAGCCACTGTTTATCACCTTAATAATGGAAAGAAACAGGTAACTTTGATACTCTAAACCAAGTGTCCAAGATAGACCCCTTCAGAGCAAATTATCTGGCCTGTTTCCCCTGTTGACTGGTGGGATACTAAGGCTATTTTTACCTTCACATATGCTTTGGCACAACAAAACAGCAAAGAAGCAGGGGCTGAGGTCCCAACATTCACTTTAAATGCAGTTCAGGGTTTTGCTTTGGACTAGATTTAGTCTGGCTCCTCTAGAACAGTTGTCCTACCTAGGACAGCTATTCCACCACAAACACATTTGAAAGTTGCCTGACAGATTTGTTCAGACCATTATGCTTTTCTACAGATAGAAAGACATTAGCTATGCACCTGGAATAGAGCTTCTGGTGAAGTTTCCTTCAACAGGAATTCAGCTTAGCAGACCAGCTGCTCCAAGAACCAAGCCATGAACAGACATAAAAATGCGATTTGCTTTATTGCTGCACTGCTGCACTGACTCTAAATACTGCTGTGTACGCATCAGGACAACTGGCTCAGGCTTGGATATTAAATTTTTATACATATATACATACTTGGTGAATCCCAGGCTTAGCAATGCACATCATAAAACCCAATCATATTATTTTAACAAAGTCAATCAAAACTATTTACATAGCTGCAATTATTACAAATCCTTTTGAAACACTGTTTGTTCAACAGACATAAAGTGCGCAGGGAACAAAGTGAAAACATAGCAACAGCACTTTTCGTTAGAAATTAATTAGCTAGACGGGATTTCTGACCAAGTTACAGGTTAGGATTGTAGAATAACTTTCCCTACAAAAATCAAAAGCAAACTCCTAATTCAAAGTGTCATAAACAGCAGCAGCTTAAGCAGGATTGGAAGGAAAGGTTCTTGGCTGAATGCAGAATGCAGAGAACATTCAAATACAAATTCAATGCAAGTTCTCTCCCTGTTTTCTTAGGTGTAATGGAAATGTGCACAAATTTGTCTCAGCTGTGATGGTAAAAATTGTTTCTTTATATTCACTGCAACTTTTCTGGGGAAATTCTGTCTCTGATTGCAAAAAGACCCCTTCATCATTTTGAGCAGGGTCTAGATTTTCTCCTAGGTTTCCCAATATAAGAATTAACATCTTTGGAACAAAGTTTCCTTTAAACATTGCAGGACCAGTATCCTTTGACCAGAAATAACTACAAATTCCCTACTCTAGTTTTTCAAAATACCTTTCAGTAAAGAATATTTACCATCTTACGTAGTTGCTCTTGCTTATGAGAACACCAGTGAGAACAGGCAGAGCTCTTCCATTCCCACCAGAGGTATCGAAAGCACTTGACTTCAAAGATGCTTGGCCTGGTCCCTTTGATTAGGTGTTCCTGGACTAAAGTTTGTAGGAAAGATTAATAGTGTATTATAAAGCCAGAGTAATGGAAAAAGATGGGTATTTATGAGTGAGAAGAAAGGAAACCCAAGTGGTGGAATATTCAAAGGGCTATGAGTGGCACTATAGGAGGTAGCTAAGCCTCCAGTGAAAGCAGGAGAGCTCTGGCTGGGAAAGGCAGTGGTTGAGTATTCACTGACTTGTGACCATCTGTTTTGGTTTGAAAATGGATCTTTGGGTATGTGTATTACACAGCCATCATTGCCATGGCATCTGAGCAGCTCACAGTTATAGCTGTTCATGGCCAAGTGTTGCCTACCAGGCTCCGGAAGTTATGCTTTTGCTGTCTATTCAACGTATGTCTGCCTGCCTTAAAAACCTGATTCCCAACAAAGTGCTGCTCAGTTCTCATATACGGGCAGGCAATCAAAGGTGATTTGGGAGAGACAGTGTGACTCATTCTAAGGAACCAGATAAATTTTATAGCCCTGACAGAAGCGCACACATTGAACAAGCCCTAGCTGTCACACCTTATCATATAATTCTGCTCTCAAAATAAGGTATTATTCCAACTCAGTTACAAAGTATGGACGCAGAGCCTGAAGTCTTGATTTCATCTTTCATGCCTTTAATGAGACCGCCTAGTGTTTTCCTTTTGCATTTTATTTTTCTTGTTTTTCTTTGATTCCTTTGTCTATGGGACTTCAAAATGTCTGTGAACGTTCTCCTAAAAACAACCTCTAAGTAAACCCTGGGGATTATTCATGTCTGCATTTCCAGCCATGCAGGTAGTAGACATCTTCACTCCAAAACCCTGAGATCCTCAAAGACTCCCCAGTGCTTTTACTAGGATATGTGACATGGCACACTGGCACTTTCCACAAATTGTGGGTAGCACAGGCTCAGGTTCCTGAAGTATGTTGACATTTCATGTTTGCTTACTGCATTTTGCATAAGCCACCAGTTTGTATAAAGCCTTTTTGAATGAGAAGGCAAATTTTGTAAATCCTGATTAATTCAGTGTTTTGGTTTAGAGTGTGATTCAATAAACAGCTGCAACCAGCAGTGAAGAAGCAAAACATAGCACGGAGGGAAGAAGTAGTACTCAGTTGGTAATATGGAGAAAACCAGGAAATCCTCGAGATGCCTTTGCCCAAAAAGCCAGTGCCCCTTGAAGTCAGACCCCTACCGGAACTACTGAATTCCCAGCTAGATCAGTTGGTGTAACAAAAGGTATCACCTTGTTGCTGTTATTTAGAAAAGAACAGCCCTAATCCTTGTTAAAATATTTCTTAAAATCTTTGAAAATCATGTTGAAACAGGAATCCTGAAAACAAACTCTTCTCCTCTGCCATTAAGGGTCTTTCAGGACTATTTTATTTCAAAATACTATAAGTGTGTGCTGCCAGCTCCAAAGCTTTTCGTAAGCTTTTTTTCAGAGCCTAAACCAAATCAGACCAATGCTGCCACCTTTTAGCTGTGAGCTGTTAAATCTGCCACTTTCCCTCCTGCTGCCGCAGTGGGGACTGCTCCTTTCCACCACACCAACATGAAGACACTGCTGGTCCCAGAACAATGGCACAAAGAAGCAGGACTGCAGTTAGTATATTGAGATGGTCCCTTAGGATCAGACTTGCTTTTAAAGGCAGGAGCTGGGCTATCCTGAATCAATGCCACCACTTTCCTTGCCTGCGTAACCCAAATTTAGCCAGAAGAATTAAACTGCTGCTTGAAAAATCAACATCCATTTATATATTTCTTGCCTTGATGCAGTTGCTTAAGACATATTGAACATTTGAGACACTTGCATGTTTTATCTGTACCACAAAAGCTTAACTCATTGACTCCTAATACACACTTAAGGTATATCTTATATTTGAGGAATGATAGGTGCTTCCAAAAATCAGATAGAATTCGATTTGAGCTAACACTCGCAGCCACGATAATGAGTACAGGAAGGGGCAGCAGCAGGTAGGACAAAGAGAGGACAGTTTGGAGCAGTACCTGAAGTCTCAAGAGGCAAAAGTGGAACAGGGAAACGTGTAACTGGAAGTGCTCATTTACAGCAATACCAATCTAGTTGTGAATAGATAAAATAGAAGGAAGCCCTGAAAGATGCCAGCTTCTAGATGACGACAAGGAGGGGTGGTTAACATGTTAAGAAAAGCATAATACAGAAGCTGTAAAGAGTATAGCAGGAAAAAAGAGCGCTAGGTGGGGAAAGGGCAAGGGTTAAAAGACACCCAATGTGCAAGACTGTGTGTCCAACGCACCAATAAGGTTAGGACCAAAAGGACAGTGTGTCACACTACATGACAAACAAAACTACCTAAACAAACACTTTCCAAACATACAAGCATGCCTACCTACAGGCTGGTTTAATTAAACTGATGCAAAATTTGGGATGAAATTTTTGCAATGACATTGGACTAGTTACAGGTATTTGTTTATTCCAAAGCAATATGGAAATGTCCATATGTAAAGTTTCACCAAATTAAAGTCAAGTTCTATGCCTGATCTGTAAATAACAATTATTTTAGATGGATTTTTCCTAGCACTGGCTTACTTTTTTAGTTGTATTTTCTCTCTACATAAATCCCAGTTTCAATTAGAGCAATTGACTTCAGGAGCAGCCAGGCAGACAGTAGTGCTGCCTATAGTCAGAGCTGTGGAAACAGAAAATTTTGAGTCTGATCCAGAATACACCTTACCTTTTAACCAAGACTGCTCTGATTCATTTTCTCACCAAAATAAAAATGCGGGACCAAAGAACGTCTGCAGCTTTTCAAAGACAGAATAATAGAAAGTGAAGCAAAAGCCAAACATGCTTCACAAAACCAGGGCAGTAGCCTATGTACCATGCGCTTTTTTTTTGTGATACCTTAATAGTTAACATGGTTACCCATCAGGCAGAGGAGCCCAGCTCAAATCCCTGCTCCTGCAGTGCAGATACTTTGTTGGAGGTTGAGTGCTGCAGCTATGCTCTCTGGAGTCCATGACCTCAGTCTAAGCATTTTAAGTACTTTTCATTCATTGCCTCACGCTTTCTTTTTGGTCCAGCTACTGCTCTGCTATTTTGCAAGAACTGGGACAGAACTGACTGGACAGACTAAGTCTGTACCTTCAGGATGGCAAGTCCTTGCTCTGCATTAAAATCCCATTAATAAAAGAAAGGAATAAACCCCACCTCCAGCATCCTCAGGGAATATCGTAATAACTACAGCTTGTGCGAAGTACTGGATGTAGCTTCAAAACCAAAACCACACATTATACTCAGGTCAAATATTAAGATGTCCTTAACTGCAGTTTTGCTGAATAATTTCCCAAGGGGTATGTGGGGCGGGGGAAGATTCTTTTACTGAGCTTTCAAACACTGACTTGATGAAATGAAAACTGACTCTGGAGTCCTCTCCCCATAGGCATGCTGAATTTCACCAAGGAAAATTATCTCACCACTGCATCTAGCACAGGTCACCCCACAGGTCACTTTAAGTCAGGGTACATCCTGCCTGCAGAAGTCCACAGGCAGCACAAGGACTTGAATTGGCAGCACAAGGGCACAGGGCCACTTGGTGTGTGCCCAAGCATGAAGGTTTGAGCTTAAGCAAATGTGAGAAGGATTGCCTAAGTGCCTCTGCCAGGCCACACTGGGATAGCAGCTAGTACTGGGCTGGAGAAGAGCAGGCTTGGGCACAGCATCCTGCAGGAACAGCTCTCCTCCCTCCCTCTCTTCCCAGAGGCAGCATAGTAGCTGGGGCAGGCTGCACCCCTCTCTACTGCTCAAGCAGACATCCTTCTCCCAGGCACGGTTTGCTGGGAACGATGTGTGCAAGCTGCAGTCGGATGGAAAGGTTGCAGCTCAGTGACACAGATGAGAAGTTAAAGGGACTTCTATACAATGCTTCAGTATCACAAGCTAAAGGAACAATCCTCTCTATTATCTATTTGTCGTGGTTTAAGCCCAGCTGGCAACTCAGAACAACACAGCCACTCGCTCACTCCTCCCCTTCTTCCTCCCCCTCTTCCCCCCCCCCCGCAACTGGAGGGCTGGGGAGGAGAATGGAAAGAATGTAACTCCCACGGGTTCAGACAAGGTACAGCTGAGGTACAGCTTGGAACTATCACACAGTACCTAAGCATCTGCTGAGATGCTGTCTTGAGGCTTCTCCGGGCAAAATACCCCTGTCCTTTCCTGGTTCTTCCAGGACGACCTTAACTTTAGGAAGAGCAATATGAGACCAAATGAATAGCTGTAGGGTTGAAATCTGTTGCCAGGGTCCTTTGGTGTTCAGATACAGATAATCTTTTTGAAAATGTCCAGCAGTTACACTGTTATCAGTCTACAGGGCATGAGGAGCAAAGCCTTGAGAATGACAGGAAGAACTAACATTAAAAAAAGGACAAAAATCTAAGAGCAGGCATGTGAGTGGCTTTACCTACAACCAGATTTATGTGATCACTTCATAGAAGTGCCTGGCTCATGCAAGCACCTAGATTTTTTACATTATCCCAGAAGACAGATGAAAACACAAAATCAATCTTCAATTCCTCAGGCCATGGGCCAAGTTCTTAATTACACTAATGCTGTCCAATTAAGGTCTCTGTGCTCTTCACAAAAAAAATCCTAGCTTGATGTGGCCCTGCACCCCATTGCTGTCAGCACTAGGTTCTGGTTTTGAGAATGTTTCTTTTGCAGAAATCACTGCACTTAGTGATGCAAAGCCTCACGAACCAAGTCAAGAAAAGTGCAGAAGCATGTGAGAAGTTCTTTATGCATCAGGATTTAGCTCAAGCAACAGCCTTGCCTTTATACATTACTACCGGTTGATTTCTTTATCACCTTGGGGAGGCAAGGTTTGTCCTTCATCTTTACACTTCAGTTCTCTGCATGTTATTCTTCAGCAAACATTTAAATTCACAATAAATCCACAAGAAGAGGGTTTTTTGCTGACAGTAGACTCCTTTTCTTGGCTGTGGCTTATTGTGCCTCTGTGCAGTCATTTACTCAGATTTCAAATTATTTTCCAGTGTTCCTACACTTACTTTAAAACTCTTGCAGGAGAGAGCAAATATGAATTTAGAGAAATATTTTTTTCTGCCAGCTGTCATTCCACTCTGTCTTCTCTTACCAACTCTCCAGCCTCCTTTATTCCTTTTGTTCCTGAAAGGATATTCTGCATTATGATCCCTAAATTGTTCATATTCCTGTTTAAGCTATAGCATTCTCATTGCAAGCAACAACAGTTTATGTTTTATGCTTCAGACATTTCTTAGAGATTAATCATTGTGCATATTCTCTGCTAGAGTAACACTGCGGAAGTCATTCTGCCAGTTCTTGCAAGCAACCCCTTTAACCTGATATTTGTAACACTTCATTGCCACTAAATCTATTTTGATATAATTTGCATTTTTAAATTACGTACAAATATCTTATTTATTATGACTATTTAAAACCTCAGGTTCTTTAATTTGGACAACATCAATAAGCAATTTAACAGCTCAGAGAAATTAATAACACTCACCACTGAGCTCTGTTGTCAGGCCACAGACCTTCTAACCTTGACGGATTGCTTGGCACTGTCTCAATAGCCATTATTTTTCTGGAGATAATATCTTTTTGCTCAGTATGATGGAATTCTCAGAAATAATTCAACTGGAAGGAAAGTTACCTTGTCAGAAAGTCAGCATCTTAATAGTTGAAAAGAAAATTTGTGAGATAAGAACTACTGGATAGGAAGAAAGGGCTTTTGAAGAAGTAATATTCCTCTGGAATAAGTCAGAGACTTGCACCACTAATATCAAGCGGAGCATTTGTCAGTTGCTCGTATCCTGGGACAGATTGTTTGGGCATTAAATTGTACTAATTTTCACTGCAGCTAAAAACATGATCAAACGTCTGCTTCCAAAACAATGACAAAAGTTTACCCTCATCCACTCTGCTCCCAAGGAGTGCTTAATTGCTTGTTTAGCCATTTCTATGCAGATAAGCTACATGTTTTAATAAATATCAGGACATAAATGCTCTATTACTGATTGCATTACAAGTATATTACCACTGTCAAGCTTTGCACACACAGTCACATCAATTAATCTTCCTATTTTTTTTCTATCAGTCTTAACCAAATTGCCACTTTGTGGCAAAACAAAATTAATGGCCCCAAGGGAGCATAAATGACCCCCTGTCTCAATAGTAACAAATACTGTTTAGCAGGGGATAGGATAAATAGGATACTATTTATTTCAAGTATTCCCTAATGTCATTTTACAGTATGTTCCTTCATAAGATTAAGAAAAATGGTTCTACTCTCACTAGTTAAATGATCAAAATTAAGTATTCATATAAGCCTGATTCACACTGAAATTGAGCAGCTCAACCAACCCTGCAGAAAAAGTGAGCCACTAATAGCCATGGCTGTTATCATCATCAGTACATATCACTGGCACCAACATTGCAATAATATCTGCTCAAAAACAGAGAGTTGCTGTAATATTTGCATCCAGAAAATACAACTATATCTACATAAACATGGTATGACTTTTAAAAGCCAAGCACTGACTTTTATATAGGGTTAACATAAGAAAGACAGATAGACGCTGAACAGATAAGCTTAGAAGCTAAGAAGCTCACCATATCTTGCTTTACATGCCCAGCTCTAAGCCCCAGCACTTTGTCTGGCACAAGAAGAGATGTCAGATCTGGATGGATGGCAGTACCTGTCCTGCAGACCAGGCACACACAATTCACTAAACTCACTCATCCCTGAGAGAAGTCCCCCAGACCATGCATACTGAGCCAAGTGTAAAATTTGAGTTAGTCTTGCTGGGACAAACCTCAGCTTCTTTTGGGAGGAACAGGGATTTATTAGCTGGATTTACTAACATATCCTCAATAAGCTGGAGGATATGATCACCCCAGGAATAGAAAGACTCACAAATGTCTATTGCTACTCACCACTGGCTTGATAAATACTATAATTCATCTGTATGCACAGAATATTCTTTTGAAAGGCAGCCCTTTGCCTGCTGCGTGGTGTCTTAGCATTTGACATCCACTGATGTCTTCTATTGAATGCCTCTGTTTGTCAACATGGTGATTCAATGTTCTACTGGTGGAAACTAGACAGTAGTTCCTAGACTGGTCTTCACAAGTCACATGAGAGCAGCAGCAGCAGCAGCAGCTCATAAATCCAGTCACAGAGCACGCTGGTGACTCACCTTCACATCATCCCCTCTGTCCCCTGAAAATGGTAGCAGCTCCTCAGAGGCAGAGTTTACAGGCTCACCTGGATTCCTCAGGCCAGGGACATACGGGACTCCTATGCTGAAGTAATGATAGGTAAGCATGGTATTGAACTGAAACTTGCAACTTCACTACTGATGAACAGTCCTGCTTGGCTGCTGAAGGGGTACAGCTTGAGTATAGTGGGAGAGAGGATGGGCAGGAGTAGCAAATGCTTTTCATCTTTCATAGACAAAGTGCAATTGTGACTAATATGTTTTAACAGACACTCATTTGCAGGAGTGAAATGATGTTGGGAGGTCATTTCTGCTTCCAAGATACTCATTCCTTCAGAAAAATACCTGAATGTTTGGAGTAGTTTAACGCCTACAAAAAAAAAACAAAAAAAACCCAAACAAACACAACAAACCCACATTGTTAAAAAAAAACCAAAACAAAACAACAAAACCACAATATAAACAGTATAGAAATATTTACCACTTCTTTGGAATTACTGCTCATCTTCCAATAGCCCAGCACAATGACTGACTTCACATTTGACTCCCTAGATATGAAAGACCTACATAAAATTCACGCAGTAATGAACAAAGACAACAAAAAACTTGGGGCCAGTTTCTGCTCTGAGCTAGCATTGCTGCCTCATCAGCAAGAGAGAGCATGGCTCTGGATTATAACAAAAGCACTTGAAACAAAAAGCAGACTTCAAATAAAATGTGTTTCCACCTTTAACAAATATGTATCTACAGCTATGCTGAACTTTGCCAACGGCTTCCCTTGGTGAAATATTGATTTTTCATTCTATCTTCCAGCAGCAGCAGCAGGGATTTCTAAACCCCACAGCACTCTTGAGAACAAGACTTCTGAAGTTAATGTCACAATATCACCCCCTTGCAGTATGGTAATTTACTCAGAGAAAGAACTTTCTCCTTTCCTTTCTCGATACCTTCCAACCTGTTTTTCCTGCTTTGCTGAAATCAATTTAATTTTTTTTGTCACTCATACATGCAGAACTTTAAAAGTATTATTATATATATGTGAAATATTTACATGCTGGGGAGCCCTTCCTCTAAAATATTTCAGAAAGATACCATTCTTCATAAACCTGTATAAATTAAGCCAGTGTATCAAACCACAACTTAATGTTTTTTTATCCTGGTCCTTTGTAAGGCTGATTTTGTTGGGCTGAAAGTTTCTTCCTCCCGCAGTTAGTCTTTCAGCAATTTCTCTTTTCTTGATCCAAACCCAAAGAATATGCGATGAAACAGCTTGGCAGCAAACTGACGGCCCATAAGAAGATCATGATGTTTCACATAGGTGAGCATCCCATTGCTGCAAGACAATGCTGGGGGTGAAAACTGAAGTCAGGTCTTCCGGGCCACTTCTTGATCTTCCTAAGCCCTCAGTTACCTTCCTGGGATGAGCAGGTTTCTGTCAAAGGACAGCTCCAGTCCTGAACAGCAATCCTGTCACAGGGACCCAACAAAAGGGGAGAAGTATGCCACACTGAGGAGAAAACCAACACTGGTGGCAGAAGAAAAAGGAGGGACAGAAGGACAAGAGGGAGGAAGGAGGCAGCAGCAGACAGGAAGAGTGCCAAAAAACAGAAAGGAGAGAGCTATTTCCAAGAAAAGTGAAAAAGCACAAAAAACAAAGGGAGAAGATGGAGGGCAGGTGAAGGCAAAATTACAGAATATGAGGCTCATGAAACAAAAAGCTTCAAAGGCAGCTGGTAGCCATGGGAGGGAAACAGCTTCCAAGCACCCCTTCCTCACTCCTGCATCAGCATAATCTGCAAATGTTAAGGTTTGGTTCTTAATTACCAAGTGCTTTTTGCCTTGGAGGTTTTATTTTTTCCTAGAATTGAAAGATCACTGCCTTGGCAATTGCATTTCAGTATGGTTCCTACCTAATGAGACAGACACAGCTGTACACATGTGACACGATGTGCCAGCAAAAGGGGGAAAAAAACAACCTAAATTATTCACTTATCCACAGAAGAGAAAAGCAGGCTAATGCTTAATCCTTCTTCTTGGAAGTAGTGAGAGAGATCCTGATGCACAGGCTTTCCTCCCTGGAGATGTCCTGTCAGCTCTCAGCTTTCCTGGAGCCAGAAGGGGCTGGCGGAGCAGGCTGAACTGCATGGCATGGTGTTTGTGGATTACTGCACACAGTAACCAAGCCTGTCCTTGGGAGACAGCTGAGAATTTGCAACTTGGCTATCTGCTCATGTGCAGATGAACCAGAAAGAAAAACAGAAGCACACAGAAGCTGTTCATGCAGAGTGTACTTTTGCAAAGTGCAAAGCCTTTTAATGGGACTGTGGTTCTAAGTATACATTCCAGAGTCACTATTTAGTATAAAACACACAATATCTTTTTGCAGCCAAATAATTAACACCCTCCCTGCCTTGAAAGTTTGCAATCTGAACTGACCACATTTAGTGTAGATGAAGAATTAGATACAATATGATATATATTATTCAGAAGTGTCTTATCACTATGTATTATTTTTGTGACTTTCAGACTGCACTGAAACTTGCGAACTATAAAACTAGGAGAATCAAGGCCTCTAGTTTCACATCAGTGAACAACAGTAACAAACACGCAATTGCAAAGGATTAGTGTTTTTTATGGAATTCCTCCAAAGACCCTAGTAAGAGCTAGCAAGTTGGCCAAGCATAATTTCCCCTTCATAAATCCATGTCAATTTCTCCCAGTCACATTCTTGTTCCAAGTATGTTTAGAAATGGTTTCCAGAAATTAGTTGCTCCATCACCTTCCCAAGGATCAAGGTGAGGCTGTTGAGCCTATAGCTCCCCTGGGTTCTCCTTGCCCTTACTGAAGATACTTGCTTTCTTCCAGATCTCAGGAACCTCCCCAGATTAACATTATCTTTCAAACATAATCAAAAGTGGCCTTGCAAAGACATCAGTCAGCTCCCTCTGCAACCATGGATGTGTTCCATCAAGCTCCATGGAATTTCATGTGTTCAGTTTGTCTAAATGTTCCCTAACTTGATTTTCCTTCACCAAGTATAGGTCTTACTCCAGACTTCCTCCCATGTCTCAGGAACTCAGAATTCCTGAAGTCAGTCTTACCAGTTTTACTAGGTGAAGAAGAGATTGTTTTTAGGAGAATGTTCACAGATATTTTGAACTCACATGGACAAAGGAATTAAAGAAAAACAGAAAAATAAATTTTGACCTTTTTCATGCCCTCTGTCACCAGCTTACTTTAGAATTTCCATTTCCATGCAAGCAGCACTTCTTTTCCATGCTGATAGACACTGCTGTTTAGATTACCAGATGCTACAAGCATGAGCTAACTCACATCTGTGATTGAGCTTCATCTCCTGGGTGAAACAGAGAGTTGTCACCTCCCCAAGCATTTTCAGTTCTTAGAAATAGGCAGAGAAGGTGTTCTTCAAGCATTAAGGAATATTCTGCCTTTGAAGACACCAATGATCACGGCCAAACCCTGAAATAATATTTACATGTCAGAAAAACACATGAGGTATGCATTTTCAAAGCACTGATTTCTCAACATCTAATTCTTATACCTCTGTACTCTCAAGTATGCATTATAGTGAAAAGGTTTTGTGGGTAGGTACTATGTGTTCTGTCACAGCACACTCAGAAAGTCCATCCTTTCCTGAATTCAGACATGGTAATAGGCCGCAGTAAGTAAAGTGGCCTCAAAACAAATACAAATTTCACTTCACTGCCCTAGATTTTGTCAAGCCTTTCCAGCAGATAAAGCTAAAGGAATAGTTATGTAGGGAGGTAAAAATATCAAGGTATATAAAGCATGGAAAAAAATAGGTAAAATGATAAAGCAATGTCCTTCTGTAACCAGCACTACCACAATGTTTCTGCAGATTCTTCACTGCTCTGGAAAGTGCCTGCCTTGTTATATACAGCAATATCTTTTTTAAGGAGCAAAGTCCAATGTTTTCATAGGCTATCCAGCTTGTGGGCTTCTGACAAATCCACCTACAAAAATACCAGTAATAATACATGGCATTGGCAGTGCGATCACCTTTCCATGATCAGTACATACAAAATGCACATTCCTAGACACTGCTAAGTATGGCAAAGTGCAGGTGTACACATGCAACAAATACAGATCATATGGAGCTATCCAAGATCATGAGAGAATCACACTCTCTGTCTCCTTATTGCTCTTGCTTTGAAGTACAATTCAGTACAAAAACTGCCTTGAACAACTCACAACAGATATTTTTGTGCTCAGAGATATGCAGGCAAATAATCTCTCTTCAGTAGTTCCAACACACTTTCCCAAATTATTTTGACAACTTTTTTCTAATATGAAATACCTGTTACCACAATTATTTTTATTTGCTTAGAAAATAGCAGCTAGCACTTTGAGAATGGCATTTTAAACAAGCCTTTCTTAAGCTGAGTGGAAAACATTTCTACTTTGCACAGAGACTGATGGTGTGCAAGGAAGGACTTGCTGTGGGCCGGACTGCCGGGAGCATAGAGAGTGAGTGAGTCCAGTGCAGGACCTCTGCTAGATCTGTGTCATCAAAATGAGTGCTGGAGAGCAAATACCATGATAGGTTCACAGAAATCCAGTACACAGGGATATTTGAAGTATTGTGCCCCTAGAACAGAAACCCTTTCCTCCTGAGCTAGAGTTAAATCTTTGGAAAAGATTTATGAGATCTGAGTAGCAAAAAGGGAGCAGAAATGACTCATTTATCTCCCACTGAATGAACTTCCTTGGCTGCTTCATGGCAGCATTATGTTACGAAAGTTTATGGTTAGGTTTTATAACACAAATTCTTGGAGATACATAAAGATTCTGGGTGTTTTTTTACAGCAGTTTTAGTCATTCAGCTGACTGCAGGAAGCATTTAAAACATGTAGAAAATAATGTGTTGAGCAAAAGATGATCTGTATTCTGGTCAACTAAAGGAACTTTATTCTAAGCAGGGCAAAACTGCCCTAGCTGGTACCCATGCCAAGAAATTAGAGAAAATCTGCTGTATGTGAGGACCCATCTTTTGGCCTATATAATTTTAAGTTACGCAACGTTGCTCTTCTTGAAACAGATTTCTTCTGATATGGCAGTGATGCTTTCCTTTATGGGGAAATATGCCCATGACAACACAAAAATTTTAAATCCTTTATGGGCCAGATCTATTCCAGAGGTAATTTTAATAACAATGTGAGATTAGGATGTTTAGCACCACCAGATTCCTGCTTTTTATGAAGCATGAGTAGAGGACAGCAGCAATTGTGAGTGGCATACCAGTTCAAAGCAGGGCTCGGTAAATGGAATCCTGCAAAGTGCTGTTATGGCAATTCACTATGAGATGAAAAAAAGCCCATTGAAAAATTTTCCGTTCCTCCTGAGTGATGTGATTTCTTTAATCTAATTTTTTATTTTTTTTTTTAAGATAGACAGGGTGAGAGGGATATTTTCTAATCACTGCATTGCTTTACGTTCCAGCCACAGTTTCATATCAGTTGGCAATCTGAAACTCTAGACATGTTATTTCATTTCACTGCAGGGTACAACAGAATTCAGATACTTTTGACTATGAACAAACTGGTGAAGTTCTCTGGCTATTAGTGCAGAAGAAAGAAAACCTCTGTGCAGGAATGATCTATTTGTTGGCAAGGAATAAAGAAAACTAATTGATTTTGTACTCCAGGCTGTAGTAATTAGTTTAGACTCACACATATAGATCTTCTCATGAGCTTTTTGAATATCGCTCAAAAGCACTAATGTTGGCTTGCAAGAATTTTGAAAAACTAAAGTAGATAATCATTTAACTGAAAAAAAAAAAAAAAATCCAAAGTCCATACATTTTAAAACCTTCAAGATTAAAAACCTAATGTGGTACTTGTAAGAAGCCTGATCCACAGCCCACTGAGGTCAGTATGAGTCTTTCCATCAAATGTAGAGGGCTTGGATGTAAAACCATAGAATTCAGAAGGAATATTATTAAATAATTTACTAGCCTGATCTAGGAAAATTCACTAATTATTTCCAGTATGTTTTACTCATCTCTCTGCTACAGCACTTATGTATGTTGTAAATCCTCAAGCTTATACCTGAATATATCATGCGGCCACAAATATTAGTCGTCTTCCAGACATTTCAGAAAATTAATTCCTTGCCTGTCCATTTTGTATTTAAGCTGTTTTGCTGCTTTTTGCAAGATAGGAACAGATTAACTTTTCTGAATTCAGTGCCTCAGTTCCTCATTGATCTCTTCAGTCTTTTCTGCACACCAACTAGCCACAACCTACTTCCTCGCCACTGCTCAAAAATTGGGGTTTATTGCACAAAATTCTTGTCTGCGACCTCCAACAAACCCTTCAGTACCCTGAGATAGACAAATTATCAGGAATAGCTGGAAGCTGTAGAGAAAGTGTCATGACTTCTGGTGGTATAGTTGGAATTTCTAACACAAAAATGTTTTTTTGCATTACTTGCACACGTAGAAGTTCATGAGGCTTTGAGTACATCACACATAGGAAGCATCCCTACAGGGTGATATCTCATGTACTTATTCAAGTTATATGGCGCTGGATAACACTTTTCCTGGAGATCCAAGCACAGCACCACATCCTTCCACAATTCCTTCCTTCAGAAAGAGTAGAGTGGAGAACGTCTAGTAACTCAAGGGTAGAAAATAGATTAACATGGAGATGCTCTAGATACATTCTCTATAAAGGACTTGAAACTGTAGGAACCCTTCAGCATCTCAGTGTAGACTCCCAGTATGCTCTGTGGATAGAAGATCTTGTTGTGATGGTCTCTTTCATTGTGCAAAATCTTTCTGGGGAACTGCTGATCTTCCTAACACTACAATCTTCTCAGCTCTGTTAAATGGTGCAGTCTTCTTCTGCCCTCTGTGCTTCAGGTATGCTGACAAGAAGTCAGGTTAAAATTCTGCGTGTTCATGTGCATATGTACGCTTCCAAATTTGCATGGTCCCTGATGCCTCTTGCAGCATCCAGTCTGTGAGGGTGATTTGATTCATGTTTTGAATATGAAAAGACCCTTCTGCTTCTTCCTGCATATTTACCTGAGAAATGAACACTCAGGCTGCATTGCAAAACATTCACATGCCACAGATGCATGTTCTTCTTTCTGCTACAAGTATGTTTAACTGGGTGGATGTGAGTACTTTTGCCTCTGGGGAAACTGAAGAGACAGCTGATCTTCAGGCAGCTTGTTTTCTCTGCATACACGGGCTCTCAGGGCACACAAGAGGGGGTAGCACAAGAACCTGAATGCACATTAAGGAACAGAAAGAGCAGGGCTTCTCCCCTGGAGGCTGGAAACCATGAGGGACCCCAGGGTGGGTAGGGAAAAGCCCCCACTAGCAGTGGCACATCCCACAGTATGTAAGTGAAGCAAGGAGGACAGCCCCTGACGTGGTGGCCAGTCCAACAAAAAGGACAGATAATAAAGCAATATTGTGGTGATGAGGCAGGTCTGAGATCAGTCTGGGAAGTCTGTCTGCAGGTCAGTGTTAGAATCATGACCAGTGATCACCGGGCAGAGCCACAGGGATAAGGCAGGAGCCAAAGTCAAGCCAGGAAATTAATCTGTGGTTTGAGGTTGGCATCAAGGAGTAGCATGGCCATGGGCCTGCACTTACATATATTGAATTACAGAATCATAGAATACCAGCCTGGAAGAGATCTCAGGGATCACCTGGTCCAACATTTTTAGGCAAGCGTGACACTAGATGTCTAGACTAGATGTCCCAGCATCCTGTTTAATCAAATCTTAAAAGTATCTGATGTGAAATCCACCACTTGCCTGGGAAGATTATTCCAATGGCTGGTTCTATTTGTGACAAATGATTGTTCTCATTATGATTGTTCTAAATTGATGAAATCCCCCTGAGTCTTCTATACTCCATTCCCAGCGCTTGCAGCCTTTCTTCATATGTGAGGTGCTCTAATCCCCTCATTGGACCCTCCAGTATGTCTATGTCTCTCTTACACAGGTGTCATGGGTTCAGCAGTAGCAGTCATTTTTTCTCCTTCTTGGTGGCTGGTGCAGCGCTGTGTTTCTGACTTTCAGC
>WYDI02005449.1:0-69668 GCA_009867235.2 Psittacus erithacus
ACCGATGGTTTTAGTTGCTGCTCAGTAATGTTTACTCTGACCAAGGACTTTCTGAGTCTCATGCTCTGCCAGGGAGGGGGGGAAGCCGGGAGGAAGCAGAGACAGGACACCTGACTCAGACTAGCCAAAGAGGTATTCCATACCACAGCGCATCATGCCCAGGGTGTAAACTGGGGGCAGTTACCCGGAAGGGCTAGATCACTGCTCGGTGGGGCTGGGTATAGGTTGGCTGGTAGTGAGTGGTTGTATTCTATTCCCTTGTTGTTTCCCTTATCATTATTGTTATTGGTGGTAGCAGCAGTGGTTTGTGTTATACCTTAGTTACTGGACTGTTTTTATCTCAGCCTGTGGGAGTTACATTCTTTCGATTCTCCTCCCCATCCCTCTGTGAACGGAGGGAGGAAAGGTGGGGGGAGTGAGGGAACAGCTGCATGGTTCTGAGTTACTGGCTGACTGAGCTTAAATCACAATATCCTGTCCTACAAAGGAACAAGCGAATACAATAATCTTCTCCAGGTACTCTTAGAACAGTGCCCCAGGTATGGGTGCAAATCACTGGTTATGCAAGGCACTTCACTTCCTGAGATTGATACCTTATCAGATCTAAGAAGGAAGCTGGAAACTTCACTATCACTGCTTGGAAAATAGAAGGACTCTGTCACCGATAACATGTAGCCATTAAGAGCATCAGACCAGAACGCCTCAATTTTTACACTAAATGTATAGAATTGCTGAAAGGACATAGCCTCGTGGCAGCTCTATTAGCTTGCTGAGCAAGGTACACTAGGTACACTAGTATGCAAGACAGAGGAAAAACCCTAGAACCTGTTGCTTCCAAAATTCAGTGCAACCTTACCCTAATTTGCATTTATTATTGTAATGACTGAGTAAAAAACAAAACAAAAGCTTCCAGTTCCATTTCACTGTCCCTCAGAGGCTTCCAAAATCATGCTAGAGGGAAGATGCCTCTGACACACTATCCCCACCAAGTGGAAATTAGTGCAGGCTGACCCTAACCCAGAAGAACTTGGAAACAAGATGCGGCCAAACTCTTTATCTTTCATTGTAAAGCCGCTTCAGAGTCCAGCCTTGCTGCCCACCTTGTTTCTATCATCTGTATAAATCCATCATCTCATACATATGTGAACACAATCAAGTGCCTCTCTCCAGCATTCTTGGTTGGCCCCTTCAGGTACTGGAAGCTGCTCTATGATCCCCCTGGAGCCTTCTCTGTGCTGAACAGGCCCAGGCCTCTCAGCTAGGAGGAATCTTTAATAGCTAGCAGGAATCTTTAATAGCTAGCATAACTCCCAGCATGCTTGGATACAATGGGACCATATTGTATCTTGGCTAGAAGCATCTCAATCCATTCTGTGGTGTTCCAGGAACATGACTCAATTACACATGTTAGCTCCTCTGTCTCATTTTCTGGTGTATCATTCAGATTCCAGGGTTATCTACTGCACGTTTGCACCACGGATCCTGTGCACAGCACAGCCCAAGTGCCGACAGTCTGTGCAAATGACAGTTTTAATATGAAATATTCAGCTTGAAGAGGAGGCAAAGCAAAGTGAAGAGTAAGTCTTCAGATGGTGATGTATGCAATAAGTTACTGACAGAGATTCAACCAGTCAGAGCATTTCATTTGCTATGAACTCACTAATTACATGATGCTGGGACCAAGGAGTCTTTTTATTAAGAAAATTGTTTATTACGGTCGTACAGCTGCAATTTATGCTAACTGACCCAGACTTTCTAAAGGCTTCTCCAAATCCTCCCCTTAGAGCTATCTTGGCTGCTTTTTTATATCCCACACTGATGCCTGCCTACAGACAGCGCTATTTCTAAGTCAAGTGAACTATATAAACTGCATACTTGTAACAACAAATATTCAGGTGAATATTGACTTCCACACTGATATACAGCTCAGCACTAGAGAACTCTTCTCTGGAAGAAGAATTATTTCCTTTCAGCACAAAAAAAGTCAGTCAGCTGAACACAAAGTAGAAGCTTTATCCTTCTGTTTCATAACTCAGTTCAGCTAAAGACAGCCCAAAATATATTTACATAAATGAACATGACATCCATATTGCCTTTGATTAGAGGCACATTTGATTTTTGACATGTATAAGGCTTACACTGAAAGCAACAGCATACGCAGCTGTGAACATTACAAACTTTCCAGAGCAAACTATCTGGCCTTAAAATCACTGCAAACTCCAGCCTAATCAGAAACAAACCACACACTGTGTTGATCTGCAAGCATTTTATAGAAAGTTACTGAAGTCACTTTTAAGACAGATAATCAAGCCTAGCTTAGAACAAACAAAAAATAAAAAATTCAAGAAGTCTTGTTCATTATTCCTTCTCCTTACATCTGGGCTGAAAACATCTTGCTTTATTTCCCAGACACTGCATCCTATAGCTGCTAGATGAGAGAAAAGGAGCCTTTCCCACCTGAAGCCACCTCTTATCCTTTCCCCAGCTGCCCAAATGGGTGGCCCATCTCACTCCCACCGTGCAGTTTTCAATACCTCAAGTCAGCTTTCCACAGATATTTTCTTCCTTCTAACAGCTTTCTCGAAAAAATGGCACCAAAATATTTTTCCCCACAGGGGTCTCAGCA
Source organism: Psittacus erithacus (assembly GCA_009867235.2). Classification (NCBI taxonomy): domain Eukaryota; kingdom Metazoa; phylum Chordata; class Aves; order Psittaciformes; family Psittacidae; genus Psittacus; species Psittacus erithacus. The sequence goes on from WYDI02005449.1 coordinate 2,627, forward strand.
GCATCTTTTCACTTACAGCAATTTCAGTGCCAGTCTGAGAAGCAAATTCTTTCAAAATACAAAGAAAACCCTTACTGTTTTCCATCGCATGAAGGATAATGCCCATCACATCTCTCCAATGCATTTCAGTTCTGTCACTGCCCCATGCAGTACAACCATGACTGCAGCTTCCAAGCAAAGTCTGGGACGTCTGGTGCCCAACACTTTCTCCTTCACGACCATCATTTCTGTTGTCTTCCTAGCTGCTACTCATTTTCATCTGTATGTAGCACAGATTTAGGACATGGTGAATCCCTTACTCTGAACAGCAAATGCAATTGTTTCTCCTCTGTCATGAAAATCCTTTCACACTAACAAGGCAAAGTTAAACGCACATAAGCAAAAAGCTTATACTTCCAGACTGATCTTGTGCTGTATTGGTGAGATTCTCTTGCCTGGATTTTTCCACTGGCACACAGATAAAGCTTTTAAAACTGCAACACCCAGGCACAAGGCTTTTAAAACTGCAACACCCAGGCAACAAGGCTAGTGTCTCAATACTGCCTTTGTGCTACTGAAAAACTGAATGCAGCCTCTCAGCCTATGCACAGCCTGTGGGTCATGATCTGAAGTATCCTCTGTAGCTACTGTTTTCCAAAGAACACTGCCTCCTATTAACCCCAATAGGAGTGCTGGTTTTTATCCCTACAAAGCCAAGGGGCCAAAGGAAATGCTATCATTTTACTATATAATTCAGTTCACCCGCACATAACCTGCCCTCATCCATTAGTTCTAATCTGTGATTTGTATTCACCACCTCAAACACAACTCCAGGACATATAATAAAACAGACTGGCAGGGGAGTAAGAAAATATCCCAGCAGGACCCCATTAAGAAGTACTTTTATGAAATCATGCCTCCTTACCTACCATTTCTTCCTTAGACCTGTTCACTAAATCAATTTTCTGATACATTTAGCATAAGCTGGTTTGATTCTCCTGAGAACTAGCCTCACCAGAGCCGTGGTACAGCCTCAAGAACGCAGCCATGGAAACAGTCCCAGAGACTGCGGACTCCTTCCCTGCATCCCACTCCATCTCGTCCCAGCAAGCATCTTTCACCACCAGCAACAGCCTCTCATTACAGGGGCTCCGCAACCTCACCCAGCAGCTTGTTACTCATGCCCTTGCTGCCAGAAAGCTTTCCCCAAAGATAAGTATGGATTTTTCCTCTGTTTCAGGTTGACCGTGGCTGGCTGACAGGTGCCCACCCAGCCACTCCATCACTCCCCCTCCACCAACAGAACAAGTGAAAAATATGACAAAAATGCTCACAGGTCAAGATAAGGATGCAGAGGTCATTCAGCAGTTACTGTCACAGGCAAAACAGACTTGACTTGAGGAAATTAATTGTAACAGAGCAGGATAGTGAGAAATAAGAGAAAAGCTAAAAACACCTTCCCCCACCCCTCCCTTTTTCCCAGGCTCAACTTCATTTCCCAATCTTCTACCTTCCCCACCAAACACAGCATGAGGATACAGAGAATAGGGATTGTAGTCAGATCCTGATGCTTCACCTCTGCTAGTCCTTCCTGCTCATACTCTTCCGGACTCCAGTGTGGGGCCTCTCCTAGGGTGCAGTCCTTCAGCAATGGTCTACTCCAGTGTGGATCTTCTGCAGGGCCACAGGTCTTTTCAAGAGTCTGATCCAGCACAGGTTTCCTTTGGGCATCCCACTGCTCCAGCTTCAGGTTCTCTATGGGCTGCAGGTGGTTATCTGATCCACCATGGACCTCCACAGGCTCCACAGTCTGCCTCACTATAGGCATCAGAGGAATCTCTACTCTGGTGACTATAGCACCTCCTCAACTCCTTCCTCACTAACCTGGAAGCACCATAACATTAATGGGAACAGATTTAGCCAATAGCAGGTCCATCCTGGAGCTGGTCAAGACCATCTCTATGTAGCACAGGAGTAGCTTCCAGTGTCTTCTTTCAGAAGCCACCCCTGAAGCCCTCCCCAGCACCAAAATCTTGCCAAGTAAACATAATATACCCCAAATTTAAGCTGCTTCCTTCCCCTCTTGCCTTTTACCTACCTGGAGAAGAAACAATAAAGCTCATTTTAAAGTGATCTTTAACACAGACTTTTTCAGCCTTCACAGATACAGTGGAAAATAACCTCCAGCTGGCACCTTGGTTATGGGAAGATGGAGCCCAGAATAAGTGGCTGAGGCCTCTTTAAGGGAATAAAAGCATTACATCAGACTTCGTATACAGCTTGCTCACGTCTGTGCCTCTTCATTTACAACACACTATTTTTTTCCATAGTAGTGGGACATGCCCAACATCCATTTAACTTGGGATGCCCCATAACCCCAAATCCTCTGGCAGCTGTTTCACATCCTAGCTTAATACATTAGCTTGTACTTACCCTTGCCCCCCATGTCAGGTTTGCAACCTACCAGCATAGGATGGACTAGAACCAGGCACAGGCCCTGATAAGAAGCCAGTCCATACCCTACCAATACATCAATCCACCATTTGCAGCTGTACATTACTGCATCCATTTTGCAGAAAGGCATCAACACAATATTTGCCTAGTTTTCTTAAACAGAAGTGTCATGTGAGACAATAATCCTGTGACCATCATGAATTTATGTGTTTGATTGCATCATGAATGCCATCTTGAATTTCCCAAGCTACAATAAATTATCCTTTTACATACCCTTAGCCCACAAAAATGCAGGGGAAAAGGGTCCAGTCTTGTGATCAACTATCCAAGACCTTCCAAGCCCTAGATTTTATCCAAACTGAGCAGGGAGGAGCCCAGCTGTGATGGGCAATTTCCTGAAGAACTGCTGCCTGTGTGAGTGCTTGCCTCATTAGCAGAGCATGGTTATTAGCTGCCTGCCCATTGTGACCAGCTTTAAATTGCAGGGGTTGATAGAAAGCAGTGCTTTTTTTTGTGAGCCAGAAGGAAGCAGCAGTGTCTTCCAGAAAGTGTTGCTTAGTTGTGTTTGAATCTTACTGTTACTGTTGTGCATCAGGTATTAGTCACTGCTTAGTGTCTTTGTTTACCTGAATAAGCTAAAAGCATGGTGTGCTGAGGAGGTGCTGCTGTGGGTCTAGAAGATCTGTTGGAGTCTCCAGCTTCTCTGGTCACACTGAGATCAGGCTGCTGCAAAGGATGGTTTTGGGGTGCTTCCTCTATCCTGCCTGAGCTGTTCCCTACCATTTCATGCTCCTTAGCTTCTCCCTTGTATCCAGCGGGCTACCACAGCAGAACATGCCATTCACCAGGCAAAATGAGGTTATAGACTGAATATTTCTGCCTTTTTTAATGAAAAATATTAATTTTGTAATTTTAATTCTCTTCAGGACTCCGAACTGGAATACTTTATATGAAAATCTAAAATTTGGAGATGACAAACACACTTTTTAGGTGCTTTGGGCTTTCTTAGGTAAGTAGTACAGCTTCTCTTGGAAAGGGTTAAAAAAAGGGTTGAGCTCACTTTGGAAGTACCATTCATACTAAATGGATGTCAATTACACCTATTCTTTTGTTCTTTGTAAAGCTAAAGTTGCCACAATAAACTCACTGGAAGTGAAAATATTTGTATGGTATTGGTTTCATTTTGAGGGTTGGTTTTTTTCTGGTTTTGTTTTTGTTTTTTTTGGTTTGGTTTCTGTGGGGTTTTTTGGGTTTGGTTTGTTTTGTTTTTCTTTTTTTTAATGGTCCTAAGTGGCAGTAAAAGCAAACAGCAACAGGTAATTGGGGTGGATTGTTTGCTTCTGAGGTCTGTGATGTCTAACATGGGTGAGCAGTCCCACTGGTGCTCCCTGCCCCAGCTTTACTGTTGGCAGCAGGAGCCTGGAATCTGTTGGAAAATCCAATTTTGCCTCTTCTGGTATCTTGCACAGGAGTAGATTACTTTGCCAGAAGTATTTTTATTGCTTTCAAAGTGCAGAAGGCTCAATTTCATGTGGAAAGGTAAAAAACTGAATTATTTTTTATCTGAAAATATATGAAAGCTGTACCTTAGGAAAAGAAATAGAGTTTGGGGGGGGGGGTGTGAAAGGGGAAAAGAAAGAAGTGCAAACGGCACAGCAGCATCAAAGAAAATAAACATTTTTTCCATTTTTTGAAAAAAAAAAAAACAAACAAATGAGAAAGTCCAGAGGAAGCTGTGAAGATGCTCATATGGAGACAGGCTGAGGGAGCTGGGCTTGTTCAGCCTGGAGAAAAGAAGGTTCTGGGGAGACCTTAGAGCAGCTTCCAGTGCCTAAAGGGGCCCAAAAGAAATCTGGAGAAGGCCTTCTTACAAGGGCAAGTAGGGATAGGATGAGGGGTAATGGCTTTAAATTCAAAGAGGGGAGATTTAGATTAGATATTAGGCAGGAGTTCTTTCCTGTGAGGGTGGTGAAGCACTGGCACAGGTTGCCCAGAGAAGCTGTGGCTGCCCCATCCCTGGCAGTGTTCAAAGGCAGGTTGGACGGGGCTTCAAGCAACCTGGTCTAGTGGAAAGTGTCCCTGTCCGTGGCAGGGGGGTTGGAACTGGGTGGTCTTTAAGGTACTTTTCAACCCAAACCATTTGATGATTCTGTGATTTGCTTAGAGCAGCTAGGCTGCATCAAAGTGCGCCTCTTGAAGCCCAGGTCCTGCTTTATAATGCCTAAGGTCAGGCAAAGCAGGTTGCCTGCGTGGGTGATGCACCACACACCTGAACATGGACTGCCCAGAGGTGGCTTGCAGCTCACTCTGTAACAGTGCTGCTCATGCAATGCACAAGCCACGCACCAATCACAGGGATGGATTTTGCCCAAAACCTCATCTGGGATCATGGAGCAGTACGGCACCACCATCAGGCTTCCCCTTTACCAGGCATCCTACACTTTCAGGCTAAAAAATACATTACTTGCGCTATTACACTATAATTTATCAGTGTCCAGTTGTAAGTTAAAAGACAGTTTAAAAATCAAGCAGCAAAGATAACTCTGATCCCAGGGACCTTTTGTGCTGCTTTTCAGTGCTGGCAGTCAGACTGCAACAAGCATCAGGCAAATGCTGTTGGCAGAGCCTCAGAAAGCTCTAATAAGGTGATGAAAATGTGCGTGTAACTCAGAAAGTCAACAGGAGTAGCAGGCAGGAGTCCTGGAGTTCAGACTGCTTGTCATTGCTGTTAAATAGGAGGTGTTTGAAGGGACCAAGAAATGGATGGGCGCTTGAAAACATAATCTGTAAGCTCAGTCATCACCCTCTGTCAGCAGCCAGGACCTTTGCTTGAGGTAATGAAAACTGAGTTATCTTTATCATTTATTTCAAAGCCTCATGTAAGGGCACCGTTCGTTGCCGTGACTCCAGAAAGATGGAAATCTGCTGAGCAGCTGCTGCTGACTGCATATGTACATACACTTTGTAAAGTACATGCTAACATACATGGTAGTATCTATTTTGGATTATTTCACCTTACACAAAGAAAACACTTTTTTCTACCAAATAATGTATACCTTCATCCAAGAATATGCCTGTCGGATGGATAAATACTTTCTCACAACACACGGTGTTCAAAATGCTACCTGTCAGAGACCTGCTGTATGCCCATGAAAAGAAGACCTGGCAAACCTGTGAAAAAGCTTTCAGAAAGCTTGCATACGAAGCCAGGAAGAATTAGATTAGAACAATGAGTAATGATATGACAGTAAGAAAGAAAGAAGTTTTTTCTAAACCTGACAAACCTTTTCGGGGAACCTCGTTCACTTTGTCACAGTAATACATGATTGACATAACACAAATTTTTCCTTATTTGTGGCTTTTTTCTGTTTTTTTCTTTTTTTGCTTGTGGAGTTTTTGTTTGTTTGTGGTTTTCTTCTGTTGTTGTTGTTTGGTGTTTGTTTGTTTATACAATGCCCAAAGTACATGAAGACTTTGATCTACAGGTCTTGGTGAATTTCCTGGTTTTTCCTCCATGTAATTAAAATTAAACATTTTTATTTCTGCACTTCAAAATGAAAATCAAGTGGAGGAGGATTCTGTGGCCAAGGCTGCTGAAGTGCCACAGTTCAGAAGCTGAATGCAGAGTGGTGGGTTTACCCAGAGCTTATGGGCAGCATGGCAGGGTGCAGTGCCCAGGCTGGTCTGGGGTGGTGGGTACCCTAATGCTGCCTGCCAGGGCAGGGGTCCCACCATTGCAGGTCTCTGCTGTGACCAAGGAGACTGTGAGGCAGCTGTGTCTCTCCCACAAAGCCTTGCACCATGACTGATTCAGAGAAAACTCCAGGAACAAACTTGCCAACAAAGTTTTCAAGTTGACAAGCAGGTATTCTTTGTTGTGGCGCCGGGAGACACGGGGGGTAGCTCCTCCTAACGTGTGTCCCCGTACTGCTACACAAGCCATCCTTATATAGCTACTGGGCATACATACATATTCATGAGGCTACATATGGATTACATCATGTTCTAGAAAGTGTCTCACATGTGTACAGAAATGCGGTAGTGGTCTCCGAGGGGCATTTACTTCTTCCAACAATCTTCATCACTTCTGGCAGCTTTTGAAGCGCGCAGTAGATGTTTATACAAACTGAATTGGTTCGTTAATACCGCAGACATAACTACCATCCTGTCCTACTTATCAGTTGGTTTAACCGCAGCCCATCCAGGACACCTGCCATTCCCAGATACTCCTTATCCCTATGTCCTGTTCTTTTAGCCTGTTTGTCTTGTACACATTCTCTGCTAAGGTCATTAAGGCCCAAAACTATGTCAACTGCAACGGTTTATCTTATACAAGAATTCTCAGTATGTTCTCTAGCTGCACTCTATTTTTTTTTCTGTGAATCGTGCACCTCAGTAATTTTCCATTGCTACTGTTACAAAGCCATCACACTTAGCATTACTTAAAACTGATTCTAAAGGTTTATATTTCATTTAGCAATTTTGTGCCCACCTTTGTTTCAGATCCAGGCACAGCATCCTGCAAGGGTCATCCTCCTCTGCATCAACATGCCCTTGCTGAGGCGCTGCTCACTTGGGGCAGTGTTGAGGACTCCCCTTTTATTCTGCTTTCAAGTGTTTTCCTTCTACAATGCCACTGCAGCTGTATAGTTAGACATTTTATTTACATGCATACAATAAACTAATTATCCTTACTTATACATTTCTAAAAAATACATCCATTCTCGTTGGATTATGTAAGTAATTGGACAGTAACATGCTAAGCAGAGAGAATAGCAGATGAAAACACTGGCTCTTGTACAGAGTTCAACTGCTACACAGAAGCATATGATTACATATAATAAGGGCAACTCATTACAAACCATTACTGACAAGGAATTGTTTCCAGTCTTCTAAGTAATTCTCTGTGTCCATTACCCGCTCTCCATAACTTTGATATTCCTGGTTTTGCAGGCAATGTATTTTGGGATGCATCGATGACTGCATTTTTGCTCATTATCATACAATGGTCTCTTGACTTTCTTAAATGTCTTCATTAGGACTGTTCCCCCTGCTTTGAGTCAGTTCCTCCTTCCTAACTTTTTTATGAACCAATTTGTTCATTGTGTGCTTAGACACACCAGCTCTTTGGAATTCACTGTCACCTGTGGCTTTTATCCTTGGCTTTCTCCACATGCAAGGGCTTTTGCAGCTTCTGGGGCTTATATAAGGCACCATAATGTTTCTGCCAGGACTCTGCTTGCCTCCTGGTAAATGCACCAAGATAGCTGGCCCTTACAGCATATACCTTTCAAAAAATCCCATTCTTTTACAATGCTTTATTCCTTCTTCCTAATTTAGATCAGAATTCCAGATAGAAGGGGCCTACAGTGATCACCTACTCCAAGTGCTTGACCATTTCAGGGCTGACCTAAAGTTAAAGCATGCTGTTAAGGGCATTGTTCAAATGTCTATTCAACACAGACAGGCTTGGGCCATCGACCGCCTCTTTAGGAAGCCTGTTCCAGCTCCTCCAAAGCAGGAGCCATTGGCCCATTTTCTTTACACTGTTAAATGATTTTTTTTTCTTTTTAATAGAGCAAATAACTATGTTGTGAAAAAACAGCTGCAGTTTTAGGTTGGGGACAGAAGGAAATGCCTTGTTTTGCCTTACTTTGCATGGACCAGTCTCCCACGTGGTTTATTTTCTCTGCTTATTACTATGTCAATCATGAGATGCTTTAAAATGCATTCCTGGCTTGATGTCCTGAGAAAAAATATCCCTGTGTCTATTTTAAAATCTCCTTCTGCCTGCTGAAGAGGTCTGGCAGGTATAGCACTGCCTTCCCAGGGTGCTAAGTGTGCTGGTCAGTAACTATGATAATTTGGTGATATATTAAAATGTTTTGTAAACCAATTTGCAGCAGGTGAGTGATTGCTTTGCTTGAAAGACTTCAATTTTCATTTCTTATTTTCCAAAGCAGATACTTATTATAATACAGATTATTAAACATCAAAGGTTTACCTTGTCTTGAGAAAATTTAGCTTCTTTTAGAGGCTTATAAATGGTTTATTGTGCATGGTTCTGAATAAATATTTAATTCTACATGAGATCAGTATTCACCCACTGGATGTTATAGATCTGGTGAGAGCGTGGGCTTGCTTGCCAACCTCAGAGCCCACATGAGTTTTGATGCAGCTGTCATCTACCTCTCCTCACCTCTTGTCACACAAGGGCCATCTTCCAAAGCAGCCTGTTCAGCTGAATTAGATGTCAAGCGCTACAGAATCAAAGTCAGCTTATGCTGCCTACGTCTGCCTGGGTGCCAGGTAAGAAACTCAAATGACATGCAGACACGGCACAGGCAGTGCTGTTCCCAGGGATGCTTTGCTGAGCGAAAATGGGATCGCCTTCTGTGCCTGGGGGTGCTCAGGCTTGTGGGGCCAAGACAGGGAACCTGGTAGCAGACTCTGAAGCTCTTTAAATGCGTCCAAACTTCCATGTGAACAGTGAGGTGTCTCATCCATTCATCCATCCATCCCACCAACTTGGCAAAGTGGGATCCTACCACTGAGTGGAGAGTCCTGATCCTCTCCTATTCTGACTCCCTCAGAGTCAGTTTCTGTTTCTAGGGCCCCTAAGGCTGCACATCTGGAAAGCTGCCACAGAAACCCACCAAAAGCTCACTGGGGCTGGTGATGCCCCTACCTGTGATGTTCAATGGTGCCATGAAGGCTGCTTCCCCCAGCCTTGTCCAAATCCCTGCAAATGGAGGATTCATTTCTGAGACTGTGGGTGCCCTCCATGATTCCCCATGTACCAGCCGCACAAAGGTGTACAGCACAACCTCTTGGGAGAGGGCTACCAGTGGTACTTTCCTTTGAGTCTTCTAGGTGATTACATACCTATACACAATGACAACATCACCTGTTCAGCCAGTCCCCACTTCTCCTCCGGATTCATGGTGCAGACAGCTTGGCTCTGATGGTTAGTTACAGCAAGGTATGAGACAGATTGTGAATGGTATTGGAGACCTTGGAAGGAAATTTTCACCCATGCACTTATGCACACAGTTGCGCATAATTCAGCTCACTACAGAAATCCATCACTTTTCCATCACAACAGTCCTTGATTCAGAGCAGAGATGATGGAGATTTCCTGCTATACAGGAGTGTTTTGCTGCTGTTGCCTTAAATACTGAGGTGAATGCAGGTCCCAGGAGAGGAAGTATCACTGAGGCTTGAGGTTCATCAATAAGGTCTGAAATATTCCTCTTTCCCAGGATCAGTACTCACAAGTAAACATCAGCAGAAGGACCCTGTAAGCATTACAGCTCCTCTGCCAGTAACATGACTCCCATCCTCCTGGACTGATTAGGTATTTTTCTTGTGGGTTGCAGGCTCAGCTGTTGGCAAGGAAGCAGAGATGCAAAGTTGTTTTTCTTTACTGGAGGAACTCCCAAAACCTCGTAATGTCTAATTTTTTCCAGTTTGTTCTTCAACATGTTGCACCGGGCTGAATCATAGGGAGAAGGCTGAATGTGGCATGTTATTTACAGCTACAAAGAGATCATATTTTCCCCTCAGACAATAGTTCAGGTAAGGATGAATCAAGAGACTTACTTTGGTTTTAACTGGTGATTTTCAAGTTGATTTTATATAGCTTTTGATTTTCATATGGATTTTTTTTAGTTACTGGACTATTTGCAAGATACATTCTTCAAAAGAGACATGTATTAAAGCCTCCAGGAAAATGCCATGAGTTCTGTCTCTCAGTTATTGCATGTTGAAGAACCAAACAAGAGGTTGGCAAGAACCATTTCTTGTTTGCACAGGGGAATCTATCTTCCTTTTAGATGCCCATGTCCATTTTCCCAGGGAAATTCTACTTCTTTAGTGTTAAAATTACTTGACAGTGTATATGATATGAAAAGGCATCAGGAGAATGTTGTCTGGTTTCCTCTGCCTTCTCTCCATTGAGAGAGAAGAATATTGTGTGGAATAAAATACTTGAGACAGTAGCCAGGCAGAGGGGAGAGTGGCAGCCCAGTGTAATGCAAGGATAACCACACAGTTTGGGTATGTAAACAGGGAGATGAGTTTTCCATCAGCTTTCATCCCTCCATGTGTGATTTATTATTTAAAAGATGGGATCCAGGGGGATGGCATTAGATATGGAGAATATTTTGGCCACAATATTAATTCCGTTTGCAGTTCCCACCAGTAATTTCTAGGCACAGTGAATCTGGTGGCTGTTGCACTGGGATGCCGAGACAGTTGGAAGACATCAAAGCAACGATGCTACTGTCTGTCCTCTCCAAAAGGCTGTGGAGATTTGGGGATACCCTGACATGGGGGATAAGGCAAAACTTGTGCCCTTCTTTGGGAATGATCAAATGGGGAATCCAGGGAGCTGCATGCAGGTCACAGGCTGGGAGCACCCAGGTCCCTTACTCCTCATGCCAGTGTGGATGCTTATTATACAGCATAATCATGGCATAATGTATAGAAGCATAAATACAGCAGCATAAACATAATGTATAAAAGTTTGTTAAGAGAAACAAGATGTCATACATGCTCTCTGAGCCTGGGTTTGTCTTACAATATAATGGTATGCAAATCTCCAGTAGGAATGTAGAGAACTTACTTCATCTTGGCTAAGGCCAGAAAAACATTGCTGTTTTTCTTTGATAGACAATAACCCATTCTTGGGTTGGAAGAGTGGGACACAAAAAGCTGTGAGTATTCCTGCATGCTCAAGGGTAAAGGAAAAGGTGACATTTAATGTCAAAATGCAGCCAAGCTCCTGTGTTGTCTCCTGGAAAGCGCTATTATGCAGCAGCACTGTCATCTTGAGCTGTGCTTGCTGGAAGAACAAACTGCAAAGCTTCAATGCTCTCCCCCCAGCTGTGCTTCCAGTGGTGGTTGGGCACATCTGCCTGTCACAGGCAGCCCATGCTTGGTTGTGTTGCCTGCATTACTCCCCATTGCCATCACCGGAGCCAGCTGTGGAGAGAGCCTTGCTGATGCCATATTGCCCTACTGCTCTTACTGGCGTGGATCTTGTGAAAATAGATTGCTGTGCTTTCTTCTTTATGAGGCAAAGTCAAGCTAAAAAGTAGAGAAAGAAACTTGGCTCATGCTGGTTGGAGCCATTGCATTTTACTCTTCTCCAAAGATGTATAACCTTAAAAACAGTAATGTCTTTCCTGCATGCCAAGGATCTTCCATTTTCACTGCTGCCTTCAGCATTAGCAAATGTTTGGGGAGTAATTTTGTTCCAAATCCACCCTCATTATTATTCAGACAATTTATGCCCTCCTGTTCACAAGGACTGTAATAACAAGTACGGATGATAAGAAACCATTCTTCCGATAATGATTTAAATGGGAGTGTGTGGGATACCAGCCCCTCTGCATCGTAATACACCAATTGTTCTGATATACACAGTGCTTCCAGTCACTTGGCACTTTGTATATAAAAAAAAGAAGGCTATGAACCCATTTTTACCTAAAAGTGTTTTCCTTAGGAACGATCAAAACTCAGTAACTTCCTTCATTTAAGGAAAAGTGCAACACACCCAGGCCCAGCACCTCTTTCTGCAAATAGGAAGGTTCTTAAATATTAATTCAGTAGTTTTGATTTATCTTAGTGGAAGAAATTACATGTGAGAATGGAATTTAGTTCAAGAGATGAAGGGTTCAGTTAACTGCTGACTAGCTGGTGCTGAGAAAGCTGGAGGGGTCTTGTCAGCATCACACTGATCATCCCTACAACAGTCTGTCACTGACTGTGAGATTCTGGTGCCCTAGACCAGGGGCTGTGTGCAAGACTGCTCCTACCCCATCAATAAGGGGCTCCTTGTCCTGACTAGAACCTGCAGGGATGAGAAGTAGGAGCCCCTCACCCCTTTCTCTCTGTGGGAAGGTGTCCCTGCCATCCCAGCAGCCTCCCTCCTGCATCCCCTGGGATGTGCTCAGCAGCAGTAGGGTCCCTGGTGCAGGACCACCTGCCACCAGTGCCCTGCTCCGTTGCCCCTCCTCTGCCATGGCTTGGTGGCTTAAACCATGACACTTGGTGAGATGGAAGCACCCATCAGCAGGATTTGGCATCTCCTTGCTCCAAACACTGGGCAACTCACACAATGGAGCTTTGCTCCACAGAGCCATGGGAGTGAAAAACATCAGCAACAAAATGACTGTAAGTTAATAAAAAGATCAATTATTATTTTTAAAAGTTAAGTGCAATCTCCATGCTGATTTATTTTCCATGCCTATCTACAAGCTGAGTCACTAAGAATTGAAGTCAACTGTGGTGTGATGCAAATGGAAATTTCCACGTGGTTTTCCTCTCTGGAAAGATAATGCAGGTCTTCAGGAAACACTGTCACTGTCACTCTCACTCTCCCTTCTATTTTCCAGATTTCAAATTACAAAAATAAAATGCGTACCTTTCAACTGTATGTGTAGCTCACTTGCTCTATGGGGAACCCCATCAACATGTCACAACACTTATCAGGCCCCCGGGCAATTTTGTACAAATAGTTTTCACTAGTGCCTGGACTCCCCACCATTTGAAGAAGAGCAATACCTTGGGTGCTAGCTGCTGTGATTTAGTAAGCCTTATCTTCCAAATGCCCCTCCAGCTGGTGCCTGTAGTTCACCCCACATGTAGGGAGGGACAAACATAAATCACAGCTTCTTTTATCAAAAAGTCTATATAAAGTATCTGAGTCATTTCTAGAACACTGGCTTATGAGCCAATCTTTAGCTTTGCCTAAACCATGCTGCTATGGAGAAGGCTTCTCTAGGCCTAACAACAGCAATGGAAATGGGTGCTGATAATAGTGTTAAACCAGCCTCCAGCAAACAGCACAGCCAGTCTCTGCCTTGCCACTCTCCAAGAAGGAGTAAAATTCCTGTGAAGTCCACTAAAGTGCAAAGTCATAAAAAATGGCAGTTTGAACACTTGGCCTCCTGTGAAGGGACGTTTTTGTCAGCGGTGTGTAAAAGCAGGCAGGCAAAAAAATGCATTCCTCTATCAAATCCAAACTTTGACACTGTTTGTGCTGCTGCTGGGGAGAGCACATTTTGATTCAGCTGCTGTAAAGAGTGGCCATCTCCCTCTCTCCCTCTCACCATGCTTCTGATGGGGGACAATACTCAATGCAACCTCTAAACCTTGTTTTGTACATCTGGCACCACGGAAATATCTTATCAACAGCCAGGAAAACTGGAGTAAAGTAGTGGGATAGTGCTGTGAGAGCCTCCCCAAACCATGATACAGTGAATCCCAGACCTGTCTTGGGCTGAAGGCTTTGAATCACCAGGAGGTGATTTTTTTCTCTTTTTCTTATGACCTGGAGCTCTCCAGGTGTCTGGGTCACCTCCTGAGCAGGGCTGCAGGAGCCAGGGTCACCTTCTGGTGCTGTGATGCAATGACGAGGAAAGCGGGGAGGAAGGGGGAGCTTCCAGGATGAAAATGGTGCCAGGGCTCAGGGAGAACTGCTGCATGCATGAGGTGTGTGCAAATGCAGGTGGGGTCATCAGAATTCAATGTCTGGGAGGTCCGGTAGAACCCTCCTGAAGAAGGCAGCCCTCAGCACACACTGCTGGAAGCACACCTCGTCCTGCACACCTTGTCCTGCCCTCATAGCCTTCGCTGCGCTTAGGGAGCAGTTTCTTCACAGGCTCACCCGTGATGGGCCTGGGTGGAGGATGTGGCCATGCAGCCATGTGCTGCTGCTCCCAGCATGCGGAGGCCAGACATGGCTGAATTGCATCCCCATGGCCATATCCAACTAGAGGGCATCGGCCATGCTCAGTGACAGGGTGAGGAGAACACCACAGACCTTTGCCCGCACTCCCAGCAATTCTCCTGTACTCCCACAGTTTCAGGTTGACCCGCAGCTCTTCTCTACTGCTCCAAGCTCTTTCTCTTGCTCATAGACCTACTTTCTTGCTTTCAGACCTACTCCCCTGCTCCCTGCCCCTCAGTCTCCATCTCGGTGCCACCATATGCAGCTCCACAAGAAAACCACCTTTGCTCTGCTGGTGGCACAGCCCAGCCCTTGTCAGAGTGAGGAGGCAAAAAGCTGCCTGCACAGAGTAAGGCCTCTGTGGGTGCCAAGGCAGGGGAGGCCAGGGTCTGTGCCTGGGCCCCGCAGGCAGAGAGCATGGCCACTCACCCCTGACCTCTCTGCTCTGGCAGAGCCTCAAGATTTTACTGCTCCGCAAGGTGCTGAAGAGCACGAAGAGCAGGATGCTCTGGCTGCAGGTGCCGGCCTGTCAGTGCTGGTGGGTGCTGCTGGACAAGGACACCCAGCCTCCTGCTGGCTCCTGCTGGGGATATGCCTGGGGCCCCAGCTCCCCATGGCTCTCACAGGGTGACAAGAGTGGGCTGGTGCACCCAGACCCCAGTCCAACAGCTCTGCTCGGCTGGCCAGGGCAGCACCAATGCACTCTTCTGTTTGGCTTTTGACTCAGGCTGTTCCAACACATGCTGGAGCTGGAGGAGCAGGCTGCTAGTAGGATGGAAGTGGGGCTGCAGGAGGAGAAGATGATGGAGGTGGACCTGGAGTGGGAGGAGGAAATGGAGGTGGTAAGGAAGCACATGCCACCCATGCACTCATGTCAGTGAGGGTGGGTCGGCTGCTGCCGGGCTGGGACTGGTGCTGTGTGAGAGGGCCCCAATTCACGGACATGGTGCCCGGTGCCCTCATCCTGGCAGCACAGGCAGCACCACTGCATTACCCTGCACTACCTTTGGGCCCCACAACCCAGATCACTCTGCACAGTGTCCATCCCTAGGCTGAGCTCCGCAGCAGAGTCCTGCTCACCCCAGTGTCTCCCAGAGCTGTGGCAAACACAATGATCATCAGTAGCTCCACTGAAATGACCCTGCTGCTTGCTACCAGGGCTGATGGTGGGACTGGGAGGGTAGTGTCAGAGAGGCTTACTCAAGAGACAGCAGGGAAAACCTTGTTCCTTTTCAGCTTAAGGAATAATTTAGCCCCAATATTTTGCAACCATCTTCTGATGTTTTGCTCACACCCAGTTGCTGAAGTGAATCAACTAAACGTTTTTTGAGACCTTTACTGGTCATCAGTGCTGTTCTGTTCCTCTTTGGATATGTTGAAGCATTCCCTGCAGCTGCCATTCAGCAGGGCTTGCCTGGAATGATTCTGCAAGAAAATACTGACAAGTCAGGAACCTTGAATAACGTAGAGCAGTTTTGCATGCCTCACTCCGTGTGAGGGAAGGTGCATGGGTCCCCTGGCCTTGCTGGGCAGGCAGCACCCATGTGCTTTCTGCAGCACCGGGGTGGGCATGGCAGAGCAGGACCTAGAAACTCGGGGCTAACAGGTTCAACTCAAATGAGCACAATCTGTCGGGGCTGTGTTAGGTTCAGTTTCACAGCAGTTTAAACTAATCCATGCCAGGACTGCCAGTGTCCCCCTGGCTCACATACAACCCCATCCCTCCTCTTGCTGACTGTATGATAAAGCCGAGCTCAGCCCAAAGACATAGAGGTGAGCCCAGATAATGATCACTGTTTGAGAAGAGTTGTCACAGTGCTCCCCTGCATTCCAGGACTGACACAAGCTCTCTGCAGAGGGGGCTGCAGGGCTGCCCAGGGGGAGGCAGGCATCAGGGGTCTTGGTTTAGATTAGCTTCAGCTGCTGTACAACTGTAGCTTCAAATATGAAAATCCATGTCTGTGAGCTCTTATATCCTCATTTTCTGCAGTCTGAAAAGGGCGTGCTGGAGGAAACCAGGAAAATAGGTCATTCAGTTGCATCAGCTACTTGTGTTTGAAAACACAGCCAGTAAAATAGATTAAAAGAGAAAAAAGGGGAGTAAGGAGGAAAATTAAGACCGGTATGGTAAGTCACTGTGAGCGCTTTATCAACTGATAGTTTTCTCTATTATCTGTGGATAAACTTTAGCACCACATTAGCAGCACAGATACAGCCTTGTCCATGTGAGCTTGCATGAACAGAACCAGCAAGATAAATAAAAATGGAGGAAATGGAGGTCCCTTCTGACCCAAACCTTCTATGATTCTGAGAAATCTAAAAGGCAATGACCAGCTGGCCATGGGGGATTTCCTCAAAATGGAAGATTCAGTAGTGATTCACGGACCTTGCCGTGGGTACAGTTATTTCTGTGGGGTTTAGGAGGATTTCAGGTGCACAGGTGACTGGCAATTGAACATACCCCTAAATCCAGGCAATATATAGTCAATCATATGAGCACCTAACACAAGATGGACATAGTAAACGTCAAAGGCTCCTCACAGGCCTCAGGTGTTGCAGGAAAAGCAATTTGCTGTATAATCAGCCAAGGTGATAAAGCCCTGCCTCCTGCAGATTTGGTTCCCCACAGCCAATGGCCTCAACAGCCCCTGTCTGCATGGTCCCCACTATGCCATGCTGTGGCTTTCCCAGGGAATCATCAGCATGGGCACTCTGATCCTTCCCCAGACCCTATGGCTCCACACTGCAGCTAAAGGCTGTGGTTTCAGCTGGACCTTTTAGCAGTTGCCTCTATCAAAAAGTAATTTTTATTGCAGTATGGTCATTCTGCCTGTAGATGTATTACTTTCAATGGAAATCATATTTAAAAGGTGACATCCTTTGGTGATTAGTTGTGGAATATCTATTATTTTGCAGAAACTGCAAAATGCAATGATAAGTTCCCTGAATGAGAGAATCTTGATAAATCTCAATTGTTGCAATTTGGCATAATATTCACATTGTGATTCCACACTTGCACCTGCTCTATTCTGCTGCTCTTATTTGATTCTTGTGCTGCGCATTGATCATTTGGGCATCTGTTTGAAACAGATCTGCTTGCACAGGACAGGCCGTCAGACACTGCAGTCTCCCTGCAGACCCTGGCTCAGGCCAGCTTTGGTACCCAAGGTCATCAGTAGCTGCTAGTTCTTGTAAATGTGCTGAGGAATTGCTAGGCAGGGTAAGCATCCCAGTGCCCTGACTTTTCAGAAAATTACTGCTCATCATGATGCATTGTTTCAATACGACAACAATGTTTCTTGACCACGTGAACAGTAAGAAGAAAAAGAGATCATCAAAATATTGGTGGGCTGCCTCCAAACTCATTCTGAACCCTAGACTACCACGATTACACTCCCTTTCATCATGGAAAGATGAAATAGTTGGAGATGTACAAGAAATAGAATAATTCATGTTTTATCTGACCTACCACTGCCACATTTATGCCTCAAATTCTTCCAAAATAACAGATATTCAACCTTTTTTCCTAAGGAGACGTTTCAGATTTTACCTGAGGAATTATAAAGGATTCAATGCATATAAAAGTGATGTTATAAATGTTTCATCATTACTGCATTTTAATCAAGCCAACATATAATAGAAAGGATGCAACAGCATTGTACTAAGCAATATACAACATGACATGCTTTATCAGATCCAGTAACTCATTTGAAGCATTTTAATAAGCAGCACAGTCAGCACAGGTTGTTTTAGGCTTCATCCAGCTGAGTGCTGAGCATCTAAGATTGACCTTTTGTGCCTTTAATGCACCTCAGCATCTCCGCAATTCCTGATCACATTACATTCCCCGACTAGTTCTCCCTCTCTTTCATTTTGCTTTTCCTAACTGGTGGTATTTGCATTTCACCTCTGGAAATACTTTTCTTCTTACTTTTCTCCAGATCAGTGCAGCTGATGAAGGGCAAGTTATTTACTTTGACATCCATAACTTCAAATGAGCTCAGCTTAAAAATTCCTTGTGTCCAGCTTTAAGAAATGCACAATCCCCTCTTCACATCCCCATCTGACAAGCCTCCCTTGCAGATTGAAAGGATTTTAAGACATAGGCTTAGAATGCCACATGCATACCTGAAACTAGCCTGACCCAGCAATGGACAGAGTATCTGCAACCACACTGTAATCCTTGACAATTTAGACATATATTTAAATCTCACCAATTTAGAAATTAACTGTAATTCCATCAGGAAGTGTTACATTTCAATGAGACAAGTCACAATTTAAGTTCCACTGTAAGCTAGTTACTACATTGCAGAATTATTGTTAGTTTACATGAAGCAAGTATTGTCTTTTCAAGTATCAAAATGTTGGGTTGAATTTTCTCTTAATGATCACTGATATTTCTCTCTGCATTGTGTACAATATACAGTCACAGAATGGTTTGGGTTGGAAGTGACCTTAAAGCTTATCCAGTTCCAACCCTCTGCCACAAGCAGAGATACCTTCCACTAGACCAGGTTGCTTGAAGCCTGGTCCAGCCTGGCTTTGAACACTGCCAGAGAGGGTGCAGCCACAGCTTCTCTGAGCAACCTGTGCCAGTGCCTCACCACCCTCACAGGAAAGAAGATCTTTCTAATATGTAGTCTGATATTACCGTAGTCATCAGTCTGTGCTAGTGTTGTATAACTCCCAAATTAAGAACTCTTTAATAATGTATATTCATTACCTGTGTTTCCTCTTCACCAAACAGGAAAGGTTCTCTAAGCAAGTAATTGGGTATGAAATGTAACTGATCTGTATTTATTTTTCTTTAATTATACCTGAATGTTTAAAGGTTCTGTTCCATCTACTCTGTTCTACTCTATTCCGTTCTATACTATTTCGAACATCTACTTTCCTAATGATGGGTTATTCTTTTATAAAAGCTCACACCCTTTGCATGATAATGAGGCATATTCTTGTCTTACAAACTCCCATTGTTATGCACTCTTTTCTGAATCAATACCTTTGATATGTATTTATTTGCATACTTTTATGCCATACGAGTGTTCTGTGGTTTTACTTTAAATACCTAGATTTTAATGAGACTAATGGGAATGATGTGCAGTTTTATACAAACACACATGTAACTCAAATGTGCTGTAATGCACACTGTAGTGAAAACATGCTCTTCTACAAATGGCCTAACAGCAGTGATCCATTTCCTTCAAATTTCATTAGATAGGAATAATTTTCTATTTGAGAGATAATTGACTCAACTCTCAATAAATAGACATTCCAAGGACTTTCCAGAAACTGCTTAATTGAATCTTTTCTACACTGTTCTTAAGTGTGGAAAATCCACTTTCACATGAACCTACACTCATAAACCAGAGACCTAAGTGACAGGGTGCTGCAGCTACTTTTCTCACCTGTGCCAAAAACCATGTGCCCTTTTCTTTCAATCTGCCCCCTAGTTACCCTACTGGAACCATGCAATGATTTCTCAGAGGTGAAATCTGATAAATCACTGCAGAACCAGGTTTACCATGGAAAGATACACAGTGATCCCAGGGAAATGTCCTTTGTCGGAGATCTGGCTGGGAAACATTTTGCCTTGAAGTGTTTAGCTGTATCATGAACTGAGGCACACTGTGAGCGGAGCTTACAGCTGGGCAGTGGAGTTTCTGTTGTGCATCTAAGCAGTATGCACTTGTGTACACACCCTGTAATCCCACCATCAGGAATGCCGTGTGTTGCCTGAGATGGCACAAGATGACACCCCTCCAGATCTGCTCTGCCTTCCCTGGATGTGAGAAGCTTCTCCTAGCTCTGTAGGAAGGAATGTGCCAAGGGAAGCTGAGCTGACCTGCACGAGCAGCTGCTCCTCAAACTACATGTGTGCAAAGGAAATTCCCCTTGTAGGGACACAGAATTGACACTCTATGAAGTGGTTTTGCCTAAATGTAATATGCTCGTGGTGATCCTGTGCCATGGTGAGGATCCTGCTGGATGAACAGTACCTCCATTTGCCATGTCTGCTTGTCTGTGAGAGGCTCTCACATTCAGATCCCAGTTACACCCACTGCTGAGGACCTGGTTTGCCCACTGCAGCGTCAGCACCAGGCATCGCACCCACTGGGACACGGAAGAGCTACTGCAGAGCCACTCATCCATATCTGGCACCTTCCCAAGGCGCAGTGCTGCAGCATGCCAGTCCAGCAAGAAACATGCACAACTTCCCCACCTTTTTCTTCCAAGTTCTTCCCTTTCAGGCTTCTTCATTTAAAGGTTATGTAAAGGGCTCACCTCTCATTTGTTAATAGCTTGCATAAAGACTTCCTGTCACCCACCACTTGAGAACATGACAGATGAAACAGCAGTTCTGTTCTGGGTGTCAACATTGTCCTTCCCACATGCGTCAGGATTTACTTCTGGGATTTTTCCAAAAGGTCTGGCTAATGGTAATTTGTTACTCTTGAATTGTGCTAATGTGGACCACTTAGTCCTTGTTTAGAGTTGGATGTGGTGCATGTAGACAGTTCAGGAGCAGAGGTGATGTTGATGCAGCTTGGCCATTCTCCAGACATCCTATTTCAGCTTATCAGTTCTTCCCTGGATTTCCACACACGACGCTCCTATCCCTTCCCTTTCCATCCTATCCTCACCAGTTTTCTAGTCAAGTACTTATCCCAAGCAGAATCAAAGCCTCCATTTTCCACCTGAAAACCCTCATGAGCTTCACGCTGGTGCTGAGTCTCGCTGACTGCCACAGGGGTTGATGTTCCTGCTGCCACTCAGCTCTCTTGCAGCAGCACTCTGGATGCCCCCCCTACCCCGCTCCCGTGCTGCCTTTCTGCTTCACTCCCTCAAGCTGACTGTAGAACTAACTGCTGGAAAAAAACCCATGAAAATAGAAAATGTGGCAAAACTAATGGAGCTCATTAAACACAGGAATTTAACACCCGTGTTGCAGTCTCAGCTGTGAGTTCACCTGCAGCTGGAGCTGGTCCCCCCATGAGCTGCCAGTGGCTGCATGTGGCTGATGAGAGCTCATGGCTGCACAGGAAAGTGGGAAGGTGTGTGCTGGTGACAACCTGCTGCAGCAGCCGAGGAGCTCAGAGGGCAGCACTACAGCCCAGCTCCTCCCCGCTTGGTTATCCTGTAGAAAAGGGAGGACAGAGCAGCCTACAGTTCCTGCAGAGGTAAGCCCGTGGCTGGTACTTGAGGGTAAGGAGCTGCACACCTCTGTCTGTGTGTGCTCCCGAGGGTGCTTTGAGAAGGAGCTATCGGCTTTTCCACAGGATACTGCAAACCCACTGGGACTGACAGCAAATGGGACCCAGGGCAGGGAGCCCGGGTAAAATGGAACAGCGGGAATGTCCTCCACTGAATTCAAACCAGCTATTTATTAATGCCTGATTTCCTCTGAATTCACAAAAGACATAGTGTAAAGCTGTGCACAATCAGCTCTTTCTATTGCATTATTTATTATTCATCACCTCTCCAGGGGACTGAAGATGCTAAATGTGTCAGGCTTGCACTTTGTAGGACACAAGAAGCATTTTGTCATTGAAGATATTCTCACTCTCCTTCTCTTGATCAGATTTAGAGGAAAAAAAAGCCAGTAACAGGAGGACCTGTAACCAGAATTATCTCAAGTAACACAGGATGAATCTGTACAAACATGTCTGCAAAAATGAGTTCCGTTCCTGATTTACTACCCTTGAAGAACAGAACTGGCAAAACCTCTTGCCTTTAAACTTACATCAAAAGGCCCTTGCTACCTCTCCCTTTCCCCATTCTGTGTAATTCCTTTGAGCCCTAAGTCAAAGGACCGTGCACAATGTGCCAGTCATATCTGATGGTGTTGGCTGACCAGAGGTGGGCAGTGCTATGCTGTCTCCTTCTAAATGTGGGAGAGACTACCAGCAGCGCTAGAGACCCACGCTTGTGTGCACCCTGCTGTTTGGAGGGTGACCACCCACTCCCCCAGTGCTACAGTCTGTGGAGCAAATTTTATAACCAGTGCGTGTCTGGGACATCTCAGGTGATGTGCATAGTAGCAGGATGGTGTTCCTGGTACTTGTACCACCAGTGCTACTAAAAACAATCATTGATAGTGATATTCTGAAATACATGGATTAATATTGCAGTTTGGTAACAGTCAACATACCTGCTGGAGACAGAAGTCCTTTTTTAGCAAAAGTACTGAAGTTGAGAAAACCAGCAACTAAGTGTGATTTACTCGATCTTGGATTTCCAAAATTCAGTTAATGAGGCTTCACACAGAAAGTTCTTGTGGATCCTAGGCAAAACTCCAGGTAAAATGAGAAGCACCCACTAGCTAAGCAAAGAGCAAGCAGAGAGTCTCAGCAGTGATGTGTGGCACCAGTGACAGCAGTGCCATGCCCAAGTCTTACAGCTCCTTTTGTAAATGAAACTGAAAAATTGGGAAGTTACAGAAAAGACACAGAAAAAAATAATTTGGAGATGAATAAAATGCTGACAGTATAAATATGTAGAGAGAAGTATCAGAAAACGACCATGGCATGACTTGATCAATGTATCATGCCATCAAAGATGAAAAATCCTATTTACTGACCTAATCCTTGCCTTAGCTGGGAAAAGCATAACAAGAAGCAACATCTGACAGCTGAAATAGGAATCCGGGTTTGTCACTGCACAGGTGATATCTTGGTGGAAGCCCTCCTTCCCCTACCAGCCCAGCTCTGCAGTGCCACAGTACAAGTCTTTGCGTTCAGAGGAAGAGTCACAGGATGCCATTCCCTGCCTGGCCTCGTGGGAAAGGCCAAGCCAGATGATCTGACACTGAGGTACTGATCTTTAGTTTTTTGCCTGCAGCTTTTGTTGGTTTCATATTTCAGAAAGATGCTCTTTACTTCACTAGGTATCTTGACCTCCTTTGTACCTCTGCCATTCACAACGTCCTTAATGAATTCTGTATAGCAGGATCAAAATTTTAACCACCGCTGTGACAAGTTTGTGACATCTGCTGGACACACAGGATGTGCTGCTGTTTTGTCCCTTGCACCCCAAGTTGCACACAGAAGTCTTCTCCAGTGTGTGTACGTGCACAGAGTAGCGGAGTCTTCCCTTCAAGCAAGCATCCTCCTCAGCCAGCCACCTCCAGCACTCCACCTCCAGCACTCGAAATGTGGCAGATGGACACACCAGTTGCTGTGACTTTGCTAAACCTATGTTTGGGGGTGTTTCCATTGTAATGGATGTCCCGTTCCTAGCAGTGTTCAAGGCCAGGTTGGACAGGACTTGGAGCAACCTGGTCTAGTGGAAGGTGTCCCTGCCTGTGGCAGGGGGATTGGAACTAGATGAGCTTTAAGGTCCTTTCCAACCAAAACCATTCTGTGTTTTATGATAATCTGGGAAAATGCCTTGCTCCTTCTTTAACCCTCCTTTAAAAGAAAGGCTGTTGATTTGTTTTCTCTTTTGAGTTCATGGTTTATTTTGATTTCTGCATTTTTCATAATTTTCCAAAATGTTATGATTTCTGCTTTTTCAGAAAAATTTAACTACTTTTCAGGAAGTCATTTTTTGGTGTGGTTTGGTTGCCTTTTTTTAAGGTATTTAATGATTATTTACTACATGAATGAAAGACAGAAAGTGATGTGAATGACAGATATAGTTTTAGCATTTTTTTTCTTTTAGTGGTATAGCAAAATTCATAGCTAGGTTTAAAGCATACAAAAATCAGATTCAGCTTGATGTGCCGGTGTGAAATACAATGTTTTGTTTATGAAAGACAAGGGTAAAGCACAAAATCTTTGAATTACTTCCAGGGAAGACACCTTGGTTATCAAAACTAATGTAGCATCTTTTGTGGCTGCAGAAAATTCAAGGTGCTTTGGGCTCCTGCACTAAAGGTTACTTTCTCTCCATTTCAGAAATACATGAAGGGAACCATAAAGGGAATTATTTACACATATCTCACTTTAAAATAGCTACTGTTCCACAAGGATCAAATTTGGAAAAATAGAAAAAAAAACAAAACCAAAATTTGCACCCCTTCAATTTGTATTTTCATGGTTATTGCAAATGACTCCTATTAATGCCCCTCTGAAGCATTTGCACTCTCTCAGGCATGCACTGTGGGTCTGTTCATACCTGGGGCAGCTCAGCCTCCTTGGCACTGCAACATCACTGACAATATTTAGATATCTTTTTCTGTGCTTGGACTGGCAGGGTTTCATAATGCTTAGCAAAAATTTAGAAATAAAACCAAAGTTAGTGACGCTTGGCTACCAGGCTCCCTGTGGTCCATTTGGTTGGGGAAGTCTGGAGGCACGTGGAGACCATGGCTCCTCCTCCGCATGGGGGTCTGCTGGAGAACACCCAGCACCCATGCTCTTTCCTACCTGGGCTCAAGTCTAGGTGACTGCTTAGGTGATGCAGATTTAGGAATGAGGATAACAGCTCCAGACAGGCTGATCTGGTGCTTTCAGCACACCCTGGCATTTTGCTTTCTGGGTCAGGCTGGTGGCATGAATGACTGCAGCCCTGGCAGCTTTCCTGCAGACCTGTGCCTTCTAGTGTGAAATATTTTCAGCTGAGAAATGAAAATGAAATGGAATCTTGTATCCGAAACAACAAAGCCCCTTTTCCAGAGCATCCATCAGCTTTGCATTGTGGTTGATGCTGATGAGGCTTGTGCTATCACCCCGGGAGCCCATGGTTGTTGTCCCCATCCCCTTCCAAAATGGGATCACTACCCAGTGTGCAAAACACCACTATACACACACTCAAAGTATTTATTGTCAACTATTTTGCAAAATAGGTTCCTAGGTGGAAGCTCCACAAAGCTGGCACACTTTAGTATTTCGTACATCAGATTATATACATTTCAGAGAACAAAGAAATTACTTTTCATTGGTCAAAACCTACCAAATATATGATTAATCAGTATCCTATTTTCTATTGTCTAAATTGCCCTCACTTGCCATGTAAATTAGCATGTGGGCTCTGTGAAGGAGGGGGGAGCAAGATTTTTCAGTCCTGAATTGAGTCAGTGGTCACGACCTCCCCAAACCCCCTTTACCTTTCACTCAGTTTCTTGTTGACTGCTTTTCTCTAGTACTTTTTTTGTGGAGAACTCAGCAGACAGTCCATTCTTAGGAGCTCTCCAGGACAGTTTCACAGAGGTGTGAAGCTTGTGTTTGATATAAGGTTCAGGAAACACCCAAATTCATGATCCTTCAGCCATTGTCATTGCTCTGAGGCACAGCTGTTTCACATCTGGACAGGCTACAGGTGAGCTACACCAAACCACAGTGGAAATCCCTTTGGGCACAAAGGCCATGGAACTGCCTGGTGTACAGGCTGGCTCTGGGATACTGGTGCCATGGCCATGGTAGGTTTACACTTCCCTTTTCCAGCTGCTGCAGTATTGCTTGTGGAAATACTGAGGCTGGTTTGGCTGGAGCCTGAAATGTGAGCGAGCCCTGGGAAGGACATCAGGACAAAAGATATTGCCTTCTGAATGGTATTAAGGCCTGTCCAAAACCAAGTTTTTTGTGGCCACTCAAGAGGAACCCCAAAGATGTAGTGGGACCATGTCCCTTGTCATCTGTGTCACACTGGATATCCTAATCTGACCTTTCAGAAGTGCACATCCGTTCCCTGTGAGGGTGTGCATGTCAGAGGGAAGGCACAAATCAACTTGCTTAAGGATTTTATCAATAAAGGTCACTTCCTCCTTCTGTAAGAGCTGACATGGAGTTTTAATACACTTATTTCCTTACCCTTGGATCAGGATGATAGTGACAAAGTGGTTATGAAGCTCTTCTAGCCTGTAGTGTGGACTGAGGCAGGAGCCTAGTTTGTTTGGGAGTAGCAGGAGCCAAAAGGTGGCTTAAACCAAGCCTCTGGTGCAACATTTTGGGGCAGGGGCAGTGACAGTGAAGCAGAGCAGGACAGCAGAATTATTTTGAAGAAAAGTTGCTTCTCACATTTATAATTGCTGTCTGCTCAGGATGAGGGGCTGGGGCCACTTCCTGTCATCCTACACTGCATCTGCTTTGAGCTCCCTTCCGCAATGTGCCCTTCCCACCTCTTGAAGGCTCCTCCAGCAGTGACATCTGGTCACTGTTAGGCCTTTTTATCGCTTGAATTTGTTCAGCTCTTCTGTGATGGGGATTTGTACTACAGTGTCTATAGCAGCATATGGCAGTGATTTCCCAACCCACCCAGGGGCTGTGTGACACACTGCCTCATGTTTCTTTTAAGCTTAGGCCAGTGAATTTCTCTGGATGTCTTCTGCTGTGAGAAATGCTCAATAAATATTCCCTGTGTACCCTGTGTTCACCACCCTGCACTTGCTGATGCCATTCACAGCCCAGTCAGGAAGCTCCAGCAGTGGGACTGCAACCACATTAACCCACCATGGATGCAAGGAGACACGCATGCCAGCACACGTGCACACACCCTTGTGCATGCTCAGCCAGCCAACAGCATGCTTGTCCCTTGTTTGCAAGGTCTCACTCATCCTCTTCTCTCTTAAGCAACGACCTCACTAAGCCGCTTCATGTTTTCTGCTAAAATAATAATTGTACTCCAGAGAGCAGGACTAGCTGAGAGGTGCTTTCCCTGAAGTGCAGACTAAGGAAAGTTTTCCCAAGTGCTGGGTAGGTGATTGGGCATTTGGCTGCATTTTGTGGGCATTATGTGGGCTGCCTCTCTGGGAGGTGAATTTTAGACAGCTTATGCTTCGAGTGCAAAGCAGTAACAAAAGCAGTCTGCTGGTGACATGTACTGCTCTGCTGTGTGGTGCAGAAATGATTTCAGGGACTGAAGAGAAAAAAAAAGTGAGGAAATAAAACTTAGTGAAGAAATCATGCTGGTCTGCTGATGCTTTGAAGCTTTCAGAAGTGCTTTGTAAAAGCAGTCTCATTGGTCATGTTCCCTCAAAAGTCCAATATCACTCATGTCTCTGAATGTGAATGAACTGCAGAGCTTCAAGGAAGAAAAGGAATATGACTGTAATGTGACTTGTTTTACACTCTGGGTGGTAAAATGCTGGTGGCAAGGGACATCAGTGAAGTCTACAGTTCTTCCATTGACCTTGGTCTATTCCTGGAAAGGAACAGAAATTTCTTCCTTCCAAAAGGGTGTTCTTTCAACAGAATAGTGGATGTCAAGACATACTAAACCACAGCATTGTCTTGAGATAAATATAGAGCTGGTGGGAGGACACCCTTTTTTTCCCTTTCATTGCTGTTCAACATTTGTGTTTGTGAGGAGCGGCAGCTTGAGGAGCAGAAGGCTCCTGCAGAAGCAGGTACACTGCACATGCGCCTGCTCCTGGCAACGCTCGGATCTCCAAGTCAGCCAAGTTCCTCTGGTCCAACAGATTTATTTTTGCACATTTGGCATGGTGGGATCAACCTGTCAAAAAGACAGTGAAGAGGTATCACATACATCCACAATGTCTGAAAATTATATGTAAATATCCATGCAAATGAGAAATAATACATTAATTATAATAGTGACAAAACTCAATAAAGTACCTATTTTTTGCACACTAAAATTAGGAGAGATGCCTTTCTAGAAAATCCTTTCTAGCCAAACATACATTTTGTAACTGCAAGCAATGTGCATATTTTGAGAAAGGCACCACCAGTTTAATATTTTTTAAGCTTAGCATTAGTTGGCTTGTATTGTTGTATCTTGTTCTGTCTAGAGGCTGAGCTGTAGACCTTTCTGCGCATTGAGCAACATTCATTCTGTAAGGACCTTCGTGTCTGCAAATGCAAAGCAGGTGGGGTATCTTAGTCACGGTTGTATCGGTGTCTCTGGGTAAGGCTGAAAACATCAATGAAGATGCAAGATGAGCAAAACCACTGAGGAAGGAGTGACGTGGGGCCATTGTCTTTCCTGGCACTGTCCTTCCAAAAGCCAGGGCTGAGTGATGGAGCAGTGCAGTCCCAACCTGCGGTGTGCATGCTGCCATGTCTGAAGGGATGTTACAAGAACTTCTATCTTTTTCACAGGCATCTGTGTATTAATGGATTCTCCTGTTTCCCAGATAAATATTTTGGTGTCAGAATACTTCTGCTTTCAACATATCATAGAATCTTAGAATGGTTTGGATTAGAAAGGACCTTTAAGTCAAACTAGTTCCAATCCACCTGCCATGGACAGGGATGCTCTCCATTAGATCAGGTTGCTCAAAGCCCGGCTCAACCTAGCCTTGAACACTCCCAGAGATGGGGCAGCCACAACATCTCCTTGTCTATTACTGTGCCAGTCCTTGCTGATGGACATTGTTAACCTTTCTGCTATAATCTCTCTTCCTGAACCAGATTCTGCAGAGGGAGTGGCAAGTAATCATGGCAAAAGCGAGATATGGAATGATTCCAGCCAAGCAAACCTCTAGCCCTTGCCTGAAAGGAGGTGTTATTTAGAGATTAAAGAGTTGTGTAAGAAAGGCTTAAACACTTCTGGTCCCTGAATGCTGTACTGGACTTGACATTATTTGATTTTCTTGTTAATTGACTGATTTTCTTGTTACGTCTCTTGTCTTTGAAAACCCTTTGGTCATCTCTGTTGTTTTTTTTTTCTCAGTAAGCAGCTCTGTTACCTTATGCTGCTGTCTCTTTTCTTCCCCTTCTCCTCATAGCCCTCTGTGCTGCATGCATTGCTTCCAGATCCTCCTGGAGACTTGCCCAGCATCCTCCAGCACTGCTGCTACTCTGGGCCAAGGATTGATGTTGCTGTTGAACCTGACCTCGGAGACCCCTTGGCTCACAGCTGGACTTTGCTTTCCACCCAAAAGAATTCTCTTTTAATAATTTTGAGGTGGACTTGGTCAAAGGCTTTACATGAATTATATCAAGTAGTGGCGTGTTCCCTTTCCCAAGTCTTCACTGAAATATTCAGATATTCCCAATTGATTGGTTGCAAGTCATTGACTTATGCAGGAGTATTTTGTTGTCTTCCAGCTGTTTTTATAATTATTCTGTAAGTAACATGGACTGTTCATTACCTGTGTTGGTAGCTCTCATTTAGGTCAGTTTGGAGTGTACCAAGATAAAGCCTTATGACACCATAATTCTCTGCATTTCTGAGAAGTTTTTTAAATACTAGCTTTCATTCATTACCTCTCATCCTTGTGGAAAACTAGATGCTTCTCAGTGAAAATCTCCATATTTTTGTTAGTAGTTTAAGTATTTCTTACTACAACTCCTAAACATCTTGCTCTGATAAGAACCAAATTTCAGAATGAGATAGCTGGAAAAATCAAAGCCCTTCATTTGTAAATACATTTGTCATAGCAATTTCTATTGGGTTAACTTTCAAGCAACACTGGGACCAGAGAGTCAACAGTGTTTGCAAACTGAGATAGAACCTCTTTAGTTTGATGGTAATTAATTGCCATAACACACCATCCAAAACTGTTATGAAATATTCAGGGAAAAAAAAAAAAAAAAGGAAGGGAAAGCAAGCAAACAAAAATGCTAAGTGCTTCACATGCAAAGTACTAAGAGAAACTTTGATTTAGTGGCATCTTTTAGTACCTTTCCTTTAGGTGATAGAGATGTTTTGGCTGGAGCAAGACTGCACCCAGGAAAGAAAGAAATGCCTGACTTGTCTTGTCCATAACACTAGTGATTTTATAACCTCTTCTATATTCGCATTCAGCACATTTTGTCCAGGCCACAGGCTGGAAACCCAGCTCAGCATGGCAGCAGGGCTGTATCGGACCTTCACCAGTTCTTTCCATTGGCGGGGGGACCAGAAGATACAACCAGGCCAGATTTGAACCATGTTGAAATGATTTTCCATTTGGTTTTTTTCAGTTGTTTCACTGATGTTTGTAATTATTGCTTTTAACTCTCAAGACATTGTTCCCAAATCCCTTACCTAGTAAATGTAGGTTGTTTTTCCCTGCAAGAGCATTCTTACTGCACATCTACATTTTTCTAACTGATTTGAACAAAATGCAGTTTGTGTACCTATGGACTCCTCATTTGGAAGTCCTTCTGCATCTCTTCACAGCTCTTCTTTGTCTCTGCACCGTCTGTCTCTAATCATCAGAGGCTGTTATCACACCATTCACTCTTTCCTCATTTTATTTATGGATATCTTAAATTCCTCATGCCTTGGCACAGATCTCTGTGGAGTCTCAAGGGAGATTATTTTTTCATCCGATTTTTTTTTTCTCCCTACACACTCTGTCTCGGCTTTAGGCATTTTTTTATATAGGCAGAGGCTTTCTTCTCATGCTGTGGCTACTTAATTTCTGTAGGATCCTTTGGTGATTGCCTCATTAAGCACCCTGTGGAGATTCAGACATATTATTTCAGGTCACTCACCCTTGCCCACACACTTGTTGACTCTTGAAGAATCCCAGGGTGTACCTTTATAAAAAGAGACTTATTTCACAACTTGCATGTCACGGGTGCCTGTGAGCCCTTTCATTCTCTTCTTACCATCGTTGTTATTAATTGGACTCAGCACACATTCGGCTCTGATAAAGACCTTTCTCAGAAGGGAATTGCAACAGTTAGTTGCCACAGCTCTGGTGCTCTGGTGGGTTTAAAACAGTTTAAGCCAGTCATCATATTCGATGCAGACACAGCACAAGGAGTGATTGCGGTGATATACGTATTTATAACAGCCCCTAGGTGAAAACAGAATACTCTTTCATTTTTCCATCAAACTTCTAGTTAGGTTTATGCTCCAATATTAATGTTTTACTACAGCACTGATTTGTAATTTCATTGAGCTGGCTGCCTTTAACTGCTAGCATTTGCATGAATTCCCTGCATCAATATCCATATTTTTATATACATCATAAAGTAAACCACTGAAAGATCATCATAACTTTATTTACTGTGGCCATTCTGTAATATTTAGATCTGCTAAAATTATTAGGGCATTTTATTTGTCTTATCATCATCCAGCCAAAGCACCAGATACCCTTTCCAAAGATCATGTGCACAGATGAAGTTGCAGAATATAACTTGAATATTTATTGAGTATTGAATCTCTTACAGGATGATTTTAACTGTCAATAATTTGTTTTAAAGAAACCAAACCGCAAAGTAACAGCTGAGGTCCTCTATAAATGAAAGTTTGTGACTATGGCTTTACTTTGGTCTCTTTATACCCCCTTTCAATGGGAAACTGTATATTCTTCACTTGAGTTTACCTGTAAATTTTGCAGTGAAACACAGTGGTTGTGGCTCTGTTATTGTCCAAATGCCACTAAAACCATAGGGGGACTCAGTTACAGAGCACAGATCCTTCCTTTCTTGCTTCCTTCCTTCCTAGTTGGGATTTTTCTGTAGGTGGCTATATTAAAAATACAGAGATAACACTTGGAAATTTTTAAAATAAATTATATTACCATTGTATGTCTGTTGTTCTTCACAGTTATTCTGAAGCAATAGTCTTGTTAATTTAAATAGATACCAAACCAGATAATGGTAACTCATTAACCCTACCCTAAATAATGCCAATAAGCTTACATCTTTAGTAAATAAAGTTATCTCATCCCCTTTAGTAAAAAACCCAGGAGTTTGCAGCTTATCAATTAAGGGAGTAATAGGCATCCACAGTGGTAAGGAAAATAAAACATTTTAAGTGGAAGGAGACATTAAAGTCATTTCTGCCTCATTTGCTGTGTTCTACAAAGATTACATACAGAAGAGAAGGAGCAGGATGAAAATCAGTGAAACATCCTCAAAAGCAGTGTAAAGTTGTACAGAACAGGAGCAAAATGGGGAAGAAAATATTGAAGCGCCTCTGTAATTTTTTTCTTTAAAAAAGGCAAAGCAAAACTAAACTGCGTTTTCTCACAAGGCAGTCTATTCGCTGCAGGGAATGACTTGAACTTCCAGATTTCTGCCACTATGCCAGTGTTCTGGGCACTTTCTGCCGGCGGCCACAAGGGCTGCCCAGGCTGGTGGCTGCAGGACCCGCTCTGAGAACCGTTTCTGTCTCTTAAGGCAGGGCTGGACCATGCATAGTCCCTGTTCCCCTGCCGGTGGTAGGGCTGAATGCATCCCTCTTGGGAATCAGCGTCCAAAACGAAGAGCAGAGAAACCAGGTACCATTATGTTATGCAGTGGGCTCAGGAGCAGACTGCAAAGGTGCTGCGCATCACTCTAGAGTGGCCAGCACCCTCTCCATGAAGGGAGATTCTAGCAGGAAGGGATGCAAACCCAAGCAGCACTGCTTTTCAAGACCTCCTGTTAGCCAGCCTTTCTGGAGTACTGGAGCCCAACAGGGTGGTTGTGTGACCCAGTGCCAGAGCCATTGGCATTGACAAATAATTCTGCAGGAGGCAGCGATCCTGTGGCAGCTCAGGAAAGCATCCTCTGCAGGCTGATTGTGACACAAAGTGCACCATTTCTATCTAAATGAAAATATTCTCACAGCGTTTACAGTGATCCTTGCATGCTAATTTGCAAACTAAATATAAATCAGCGAATCACACTGCAAAGCCAGAGAAAAAGCTGTGTACCTTGGGAAAAAGCATTCACCTCTCTTTGGGAGAACATTAAACCTCTTTGGGGGCTTCTCCCAAACCATTCAGGTAGACTAACTTTTGCCTGAACACTGGAAGTGTCCTGAGAAAGCTGGAGCAGACATCTGCACAAGCTGGGTTGTGCCCTGGGCAGCCTGAAGTGCCGCTCACCATCACACCCAGCCTTGGGCAGCTGCTGCCTTCCCATGGCTCGCTGGCATCCATATATGCCTGCCTGCCAGCCCAGAACCCCTCTGAGTTGGACTCTACAGGGAAGAGACTTTTCAAAAGTTAATTGGCTGCACATTGACGTTGTTCTTTGGTAACCTGCTATCCCTGAGCACAGCAGTGCAGAAGAGAGGGTAACTGCTCTGGCACGCTGCTCTGCATTAACAGCTTTTATTTAAAGCTTCTTATGAGAAAACATTAAAACAAGTTTTCTTTTGTATCTTCCTCCCGCTGTGTGAATCTGGGATTTGTGAAATAGCCATAATGTCATTATCAACGACTTCATAACATGTCTGAAAGAAAGGGAAAGAAAAAGATTAAGGAATTACACATCTATGGTGTTTTCTTCATTTGTTCAATATTCAAGAGGGAAATAGAAAAAAATGTAAAATCAGCAAGCAGTATTTTACCATGCAAAAGCCTTCTCCAACTTACACAAAGAAGATGAATTTGAATGCTGAAGTTAAGCCTGGATTTACAGTATAAATGACAGCAGAGCTAGCAATCATCGTCTGGATGAAGAGAGGATCGCTTTGTTCATCTAGCTCACGTTTGGTCAGTTGGGGATGGTTGTTCTAGCCTATTTATGCAAAGGCAAAAATCCGAGTGAAGCTGTATCAGTGTAATTGATTTCATTATAAAACTAATTCCTAACTAGCACAGCTGTTGCAAACATTTGCGTGTTATGCTCAAATAACAGGGAGTGCAGGTGTCATCTGGTATGTGTGATGTTCTGCAGCATAGCCACGCGCAGAAACACCACACAGTCCTGTAAATGTTGAAACAGGCTCTATGAATTGTAAACATTAAACTGGCTTTATGAAATAGATTTGGGCAACAGAGTGATGTAGTGATGTGGACAACCTCTCTGCCATTGCTACAGTCATCTTATCAAAATCTGAACTGCCAGATGTTGAGCCCAAGGTCAAATGTTCCCCCTGTTGCTGTTATTCATACCAGGAAAGAGTGATGGGAAATGTCTGTTCCACACTGCAGCTCCACAGAAAAGGGAAGAATATGGATGGGCAGCACAATGTTATTGACTAGGGCATAACAAGGAGCCCCCAGCTAGGGAGCAGCCCTGTGGTAAGGGGACACTTTATCTGCTCTCTGGCTTTTCTGTGTGGCAGGAGTCTGGAGGAATGGAGAGCCCCCAGCCTGCAGGTGTTAAGCCAAAGGTGAGTGTACTGGAACGCTTCTGAATCATTTATGGTACCAGCTTTCCATGCAGTTATTCTGGAGACTGGTGGGGAGCTCAGGGGAGCCATTGGGGTCCCTGTGATGTCGTTCCTCTGAAATGCAGTGGGACTTCAGCATTACTCACCACAGATGGTTCCTGGCACTGTGCAAACTTAAATTCATTAAAATGTTTTTAATAGCCTTTTATTTTAAATCTTCCCATAGTATATGAGACTATTTATTTGTGTGTTCCTTTCACTTGTTTTGGTTTGCTTTGGTTTTTGATTTTGAAAGCATTACTGCTCGTATTTCAGTAACATAGTCCCAGTTATAGCTGTAAGTGCTCTTACGAACCAATGGTTAAAGTATTTTGACACTGAAAACTAGCCATGATGCAAGAATTTCCAGGGCTAGCTACTTTCTTGATAGAGTAATTATCTATCTAAGTGCTCTTCTAAATGTGTCCTTTGCACTGGTCAGTGTCTGAAAATACCGACTTGTAGCCCCTGGAGCAGTGCAATCCAGTCTTTGATAATTTTCTTCCATGTATCATTTCCATTTCTGATCTAGAACCTTATCACCTTCATTTTACTTCCTCAAGTACCTTTAGCAAACACTAGACTGAATGCTGTCATACAGAGCCAATCTCACTCAAAACCACTGACAGAGATCCAGAGTATGTCCATGAATTTAGGAACCCGATTTCTGCTTTCAGGACATTTATGATATCCAGGGCTCAGAAATATTCTTGTGTATGTGTGTGTATATATATATATATATATAAATTTTCATATAACTAGGAGCAGTTACTTCAAGTTGTCATATACTCTGAGTGCCTTAGGTGTATTTAGAATATATCTGTTGCTAACAGTCCTAAATAAAACTACAACAGAGACCTCAAGGTCACATACTAATGTCATGACAAATTAAAAAATGGTTTAGCAAGAAGAAAATCTGTTCTGCTTCTGTGACTGTGTTACAAAATGAAGATGTGGATTGAGGGTGCAGACCGAGCAAGCATCAGCTTGCAGGCTTGAAGTTTACCACTGTTAATTGGAAAGAAGCCCATAAGGAAGTGGAGGCCAGGGTAGCCCTAGAAGTACAGGGCTTGGTGACAGTGAGACATCCCCAAGTGACAGCCTTCCACCCTGTGCAGGACAGTCTGCACAATTTCATAGAAAGAACCCCTAATCAAGCAAGGATTCAAGGAACCAGCCCTCAGACCATGATGATCTCTCTGATGCTTAGAAAAGAGCTTGAAAAAGCTGAAGGGAATGTCCCAGATGCAAGAGCTCCAGAGGTTCAAGCTGCTTTCTTCCCTTTGCAGTCATGCTCAGGAAAGCTGTCTCACCAGCCTGGCAAAGTAAAAGTATGAGGCATGTCATGTTACACAGTTTTGTGTTTGGGTTTTGTTGGGTTTTTTTCTTTCAGTTTTCTGTTTCCTTAGTATATAGGATTATGTGTTTTACAGAAAAATCTTTCTTTGCCTATTTTACAAGAGGTGGGGGAAAAAAGTTGAAGGGTAGAGTATCTGCAGATGCTTGTCTCCTGCTTATTGTTTCAGGCATGAATGACCAAGTCATATTTGCCTTTTCTTATTCTGAAGCATCTCAAATCCTGCAGCCAACAGGAAGAAATTCATTGGACAAACAGTGTTAAAGGATTGTTGCTGAAAGCTAGAAATGAAATGGATTGTACTGAGCCAGCGCTGGTGTGTAGCATTGCAATGCCACCAGCACTAGGTGCAAGATCGTCATCATAGAATCAAAGAATGGTTTGGGCTGAAAGGGACCTTTTCCAAATGTCCAGTCTCCTACACTGACTCTGTAGCTACTCTGGAGTGAATGATATGGGCAGGAGACACACAAACGTGTAAGTCTCCACCAGGCCAGAAAGCACCTCCCCATGTCTTAAAAGTTTTAAAAGATGAAGACACGCTTCCCTGCACTGGCGTCTCTCCAGAACCTTGATCTCTCCTCTACAGTCTATATTCTACATTTTTTCCCTCTTTCTCTTGCTTTTAAATTGGTGATTAGAAAAAGCCTCTTTTAGAGTAAATTAACACTTACTCATTCTCCCCAAATAATCAGTTCCTCCACAAAATCACCTGTTCTTAGTTTTCATTAATGTTTATATCTATTATAGGAGGCACACACACGATGAACTCTGTTGCATTGCAGTTTTACAAAGATGTATAGCACACACAAAACAAGAAAAATACAGCATCTGAAGAACTTACAAACTAAGTGCAAAGCAAGAGATGAAAAGCAACAAAAAGCAGAGGGGATGATTAGAAAGTAACAAGAAAATTTATCTGGAGTTCACATTCTAAAATCCAGTTTGCCTCACTCTGTCTCTTGTCCACAAGCCCATGAAGATAAAAAATGAAGAAGGCTGGATAGAGTTATCAGCACAAGGCAACACATACAAGTGCAATCTGAAAGGAAGATAAAAAGCAGAGGAGATAAAACACTCATTGTACTGGAATTTGGCATGTGTGGTCAGAAAGAGTCACTTTCAATATACATCTGCCCTGGCCCTGGGAGAACACGGCCGTCGGTATAGGAGGGTCAGTGCTCATGGCAGTGTAGGCTGAAGCACTTCAGAGGGACTTCAGGGGAAGCTTTCCTCTCTGAGCTGTGGCCCAGCAACAACTCTGGTCCCTGTCATCCCCAGGCAAGTGTGCAGGTTCTCCCATCACATCCTGCACAAGTCAAATCCCTTCTGGGCAGGAGCTGCACAGCTCAGCTGGCCCAGCAGCAAAGCACAGAATCATAGAATTGTATAATTGTTTGGATTGGAAAAGACCTTTAAGACCATCAGTTCCAACCGTTAACCCAGCACTGCCAAGTCTATCACTACACCATGTCCCTGAGCAGCCCGTCTACACATCTTTTAAACACCTCCAGGGATGGCGACTTGATGACTTCCCAGGGCAGCCTGTTCCAGTGCTCAACAACTCTTTCAGTGAAGAATTTTTTCTTAATATCCAATTTAAACCTCCCCTGTCCCAGCTTGGCGCTGTTACCTCTTGTCCTGTTGCTTGCTACTCGAGAGAAAAGACTGACCTCCATCTCACTACAACCACTTTTCAGGTGGAGAGTGGTAAGGTCTCCCCTCAACCTCCTTTTCTCCAAGCTAAACACACCCAGTTCCTTCAGCTGCTCCTTATAAGACTTGTGCTCCAGACTCTTCACCAGCTTCTATGGATCTGGAGCTGAAATCACTGAAAGGCAAGATTTGGTAAGACAGAGTGAGACCGTTAGGGGTAAGGATGTGCAGGGCAGACCTTTCTGCTTACTAGCTCCACCCACAGAGCTGAACATACAACACCAAACCAGAAATCTCCCCTTTTAATAGATAACAGGCAGCCAAGCTCTGGAGCTGAGATGCTTGATCCCTAAAGCTCAGAGCTCCTTCTTGTCGTCAGTTTTCACTGGAGTGTGTTTCCACACACCTTTCCTGTGGAAATTCACATAGTTAATGTTCAAAAATATATTAAGATAAAAAGATATTAAGATAAAAAGATAATATTAATCTTTTATAAGAAATGCATCCTAAAATACCTATATGCTTACACAAAGCTTTGTCCTTTTCATTTGTAAAGCAGTACAGAAGAAAAAAAAATCTTGATTTTGTAATTGACTTGTTAAAAAAATTCTTCTTTTTACATATTTCAGCATCTGTGTATCTCTGCTCTCCTTTGTGCTTTTATTTGAAGATTTACTGCTGCATCCTCATTAGACATTAACGCTGTTTCTAGAAGCAGCTTTAAGCAAGCTGCCTAAGCAGCATCCAAGTGCAATGCCCCTGGCAGCAGACCAGCAGATGTATCAAGGTACTTAAACGGCTGTGAGATATCAAATGCATTTGAAAACTTAAACCTTTTATCTTGATTGTATCTCAGTAACATGGAAATTAAAAGGGCATTTGTGCAGCGTGCTAACCAGCACAGCGCCCAGAGGCAGACTACAAACACGGTTTTAAGAAGTAAAAGCATAAAAATAAGAAAAGAGGAAAGCGAATAGAAAGCAAGACAAGAATAAACTGTGTAGAAGCCGGGCTCAGGAAGTGGATTTTACAAGCCTTATGAGGCCTATAGCCCCTCCATTGCCTTTGAACATGTAATAAATACTGCTTTTTCCTTTCTTTTTTCCTGGTCTCCTTTTAGATGTGTCCCTCCAAATAAGTATTGGCAAAAATTGCAAACTGGGCTTTAAACCAAATTGTAGAGTAAGTGAATTAAAGGAAAAATTCAGCATTTGGAGATCCCATCTTCTCTTTTGAGCCTACTTTG
Organism: Psittacus erithacus; assembly: GCA_009867235.2. Classification (NCBI taxonomy): domain Eukaryota; kingdom Metazoa; phylum Chordata; class Aves; order Psittaciformes; family Psittacidae; genus Psittacus; species Psittacus erithacus. The sequence goes on from WYDI02005449.1 coordinate 40,985, forward strand.
CTTTGCAGATAGTAAATTAGAAAAACTTGTCTGCCCTCCAGGCACTTCCCTAGTCCAGGAATTTGCTGGTAAACTCTACAAAAATGTGGTTCCAAGCTTAGCAGTTCACAAAGCAGATATGACAGGAGGAAAGATGGGATGCTGTAGAACAGGGTAAGGGAGTAGGGGAGTGGGAAGAAGGGTGGAGGAGCATGCATTTGTTAATGTGAGAGGCTGAAGCACAGTCTGGCAGTCTACATACTTATTTATTGCAAGTCATATTTTTACCAAATTCAAATCACTTGTAACTGGCAGTGCATATGTCTTCAGGATATCACAAAAAAATGCTGGTTTTCCGACCCCGGAAAGAACCTTGCAGTGATGTGAATAAGAAATGAAACAGAAATTAATGTCTAGCACAGGCTGAGTTGTGCCTCTGCATTGGATCATTCTGTTAGATCCTAGGACTTTGAGCTGGTATGCTAGTAGAAAAAGTACAGAGTATGGGCAATTGTTTGTATATAGCTAGAGCAACAGTAAAATAAAGCCACTTAGTTCCATTTCATACCAGTGTTACAACAACCGGCTTTGAAAAAGCATTGATAGGCATCCCCTAAAATCTCAAAAGCCCTCAACAGTCTCTTTGCAAATCCAAAGAAATATGTTCCAGAAAGGAACTTTCTCTTTTCTCCTGATTTGTATCAAATGCACATTCTGGCAGACACAGAACAATTTAAAAAAACCAGCCAAACCAAAAAACCCAACAACCTCAATAAAACAAACCCCAAACCAAGCTGGAAAAGATAAGTCCTCAGGATAAACGCTTTGCAAAGTGTAGTTTTCAAACATGATTAAGACTATGCTTAAAATCTAAGGTCATTAAGGACTTCAATATATCTGCTTTTCAGCTTGATCCTTTGTACCAAAACAAGTCATGATTCCTCTGGTTTTGTGTGCTCCAGGAGGAGAGATTCAGGCTGGACAGCAAGGAAATTTTCTAATTGCAAAAGCAGCAAAGCACCAGATACATTTCTGGTTGTATGTAACACTGCCATCATCAGTGCCCTGTGGGACACAAGTGACACATAGTGGATGCTGCCCTCAGTTAAATGAGCTTCTGAATCTTCTTTCAAAACTTTCCCCTTGGTTTAAGTCAGACTTCTGCCTTTGAAACTGGAATTGGATTTTAATTTTTTTTAGAAAGCCAGTACATGCCTGGGAAATGCAGTCACAAGCTGATAAATCTTTTGTGAATTTCTGCTGAATTCAGTGAACAGTTCTGGCAAAAATAAAAGGTAAGATCATGGAGAGAGCATGAATGCAGTAGATAAGGAGAGAAAGCAGAATGGAAAGCAGTAAGATATTTCTGTGATGATAAAGAACCTCTGCTCTTTCCTTTAGCATCTTCTTTGACAGGGATATGGTGCAGCCTCCCAAAGGATATAAGGTATTAAGATGGGTTTGTTCACGTTTTATTTGAATCGTGTGTCATGTTTGCATCTGACTAACATAGAGTCTGTGGAATAATGAATACTAATTTATAAATCATGGGCTTTTTAATGAGCCGAAAAAATAATTAACATTGTACTGACAGAAATCTCTCTCTTTCTCTCTCCCTGTATCTTTTTATCTATAGAACCCCAAGTCACAACAACACAGATGAGCATCATGAATGAAACTGAACCCTGGGATGAGGCGCTGGGAGGAGGTAAGCAGGGAAGGCGCTGTCACAATCCCCATGAGCTCACGATCCTCAGTTACCTGCAGCTCCCGCGCCCATCCTGCTGGCCTTTGTAGCCCCCTTCACGTGTGACACTGTCGCCTGAGCCCTTTCTGAGGGGCAGGAGCTGTACCTGCTTTGTTTTCCACCACTGCACCATGCTGCAAAGGCAGATGCTATGCCTCTCCTCTGACCCCTCTCCCCACCAGCAGTTTTTGTACTGCCAGAGAGAATAGCAAGTCTATCCACAGTACTGATTAAACGATGTGCTGCCTGAAAATCCATGTGAAGCACCGGCATATCCAGGGTAGAAACCAACATTTGCTCCGGGACATTGCCCTCAAAGGCAGCGTGCATTGCTTAGGAGGGCTGTCCTGCCACAGACCTCTACATGCACTAAAAAGAGCTCTGCCACAGAGACCTGCTGCAGGGGATTTCCTTCAATGCACAAAAACTGAGAAAGACATAAACAGGATTTTCATAAGTGTAATTAAAATGATAACTGGATTTTATCAGAAAAATATAATGATTAGATTGCAATCATTCCCCAAAGTGAACCATGTTGCTTTACTAAGCTATTAAAAGCCAATAAATCATACTATTATATCCAGACAGGTAGCACTCCTTTACAGGGTGCTCTTTGCAGCTCCTCAAAGCACAGCCTTGTGCAAGCACAAGGTCCCATCCCAGGTTTTTCAGCCACATGGCTCAGCCCATTGGCAATGAACCCCAGCAGGTTCCTGACCAGTATTTGCGAACTCTGCCTGTCAGACAGCAGGGGAACAGCTGAAGTCAGCATTGCTCTGGGAGAGATGCTGCAGTGACCAGCTCTTTGGCCAGCTGAGCCATTAACCACCAGCCTAAAGCCCACATATTGTATGTGCTTAAAAATTAAATGTGTTGATAAACCAGTTTGCATTAGGAAAACAAACTAGAAACACTGAGCAAAGAGCAACAGCTCTTTGGTAGTGACCAGTGCTGGTGGTAATCCAGCAGCCACAGCACTTCAGCAAAGTACAGAGCTGCTCACAGTCCTGGCAGAGACAGTGCTTGCAAGCAGCCAGTGAGTGGTTTCTGGAAGCCAAAGGAGGGGTTTTTTTCCTCTTTAGATTATTGCAGAGGTATGCAGTGATGAAAAAAAAGAGACTCTTTGGCCATGCCAGCAGTTCAATATTCCTGTTCAAGAGTCCAGGGCTGCCTCTGCAGGATGTTATCCTGCAGAGACGCCTTGCTCTAAGAAATGCTTGTGAGGACGGGCAGGGTGAAATGCAGATTGTGGAATGGGGGCCTCAGAGAGCATGCAAGCAACATGGGCTAGAGGCTGAACATGGTTTCAGAGAACATGGAAACACAGAAGAGCTGAAAAGAGGTAAAACAAATATTGTGCCCAGCAGAGTTTGGTTTCATGTCACATCTTCCTGTATTTTTTGCTACACTTGCTTCCCTAACACACTATCCTCGTAAAGGCCTGAATGGTAAGAAAAGCTTTGCAGTTAAATGGCCCAAAAAGCTAAATGGTAGTGCACAATTATATTTTGTCATAAAATATCTTACTACTTTTTTAACTGTTCTAAAATCACAGTAATTTCTGAGAGGTTTGAAATCCTTTGATTGTGGGAGGGCAGACAAAGGGGCAGTGATTGTGGGAGCTGTGGTCATGGCTGGTTTGAGACTAATAAACTGAGAAACTTCTAGAGAAATACGATGACTGGGGCAAGGGGGCTGCTCAGCCTGTGAGCTGTCATCTAAGAGAACAAACATGATACAGTGCTGAGGGAGACAAGCAGTAGAATAATCAGGCCCGCAGCTGAAGAGTGGGACAACCGTCCCACTCCAACCCGCTCGGATTAGGAGAGTGTCCTGGATTCAGCTGTAACAGTTATTTTTCTTCTTCTTAGTAAGGGTACACTGCAACAGCTACGAAGAAGGAGGAAAATAACTGTTACAGCTGAATCAGGACAGGGAGTCTTGTCCCAGTTGAGAACTAATTCGGGTATCACAATGTCCAACAGCAGATGCTTTAAGTTGCTACAGAGTCATTTTCCACTTAACCTGGCCACTTATTTCTGTGGTTGTACTAAAGAGAAAAAAAAGAGATTTTTTGTAATAGGCTGCCTTGTGCCTTGGCATTCACTCCCTGCCTTACCTCTGCCCCTTCCTGAACCATCTCTGCTGTGTTTGAGTTTGCTGCAAGAGGACACTAGTGAGCTTTGGAGGCTATGGCAAGGTGCATCCTGAGACTTACACCAGCAAGAGGATAACGGGATTTGTGAACCTGTGCCATGCGGTGATAGCTGTGGTCCTGGCTGCTGCGGTTTCACACTGAGAGCAACTCAGCCCACCCAGCCACTGCTCACTCCTCCCCAGTTGGAGGGTGAGGAGAATCTGCGGAGTGAAATGAGAAAAGTGGTGGGTTGAGATAAAGACAGTCTAACAGGTAAAGCAAAAGTGTGCAAGCAAAGCAAAATCAGGAGTTCATTTACAGCTTCCCATTTCAGGCAGGTGTTCAGGGCTGGGTGAAGAGAAAAGCCCTTGGTACTATGCGAGTGCTGCTTAGCAGTACCTAAAACATCCCTGTGTGATCAACACTGTTTCCAACACTAATCCAAACATAGCCCAGTACAGGCTCCTATGAAGAAAATTAACTCCCTCCCAATCAAAACCAGTATACTAGTGCAAAATAATATCGAGCAGCCATTTGAGCAAGTACTTGGTGCAGCACGGTGAGCCAACAGGATTTTGGTGGCTATCCTTTGAGCTGAACCACGCTATACTTCCATGTCAAATGTCAGCTGCATGAAAGCATGAAGAGCCCAGCTTATAGCAGTAGCCACAAACAACATGGGCATGACTGTGCCTGAGACTAACTGCGGACAATGAGGCTATTTTTCCGAAATCCCACAATGATTTGATGTATTTTAAGCCCTCAAAAGTCTCTTTAAACACCACTGGATCTAAGCAAGATCATTCTCTGGGGCACATCAGGTGGATGGCCTGAGCAGCACTCAGTATGTACTTTCTCAGCTTTTTTTCCAGGACTAAGATTTAGCTCAGCTTTGGAGTAAGGTAGTATAAGCAAAAGTGGTTTTCTGAATAGCTGTAGGTGAAATACTTCAGGGTGAATCAGGGACAATTCTTTGACAGGACCCAAATTGCCAGAAGCATCCTCCCTCTTACATACCTGCCTTGATTTAGGGCTTTCCACAGGTCCAGTAGAAATGCATGCCAAGGTCCATTTGCAGGGTTATCCTAAATGGCTTAGTTTTCTCAAAAGCTACTTTTCTTTGGGTACTTAGTAATATATCTTTCATGAGAGGTTACATGTACTTTTTATGCCACCATGTACTCATATCTTGGAGTCGGTCCTCAGGTACAGGGCACCTGAGTGACTCCCAGGCCTGAGAGATTTGTTTTTGCAGTCTTACCAGGACCCACATTGCCTAAATAGGAACAGACTCTTAAGTTAAGTGCAGCCTGCCCAGGACCTGCTTTTTTTCAGCGCCACATTTTGCAACTAGACCATCTTGACATGCTTATAAAACTCTTCGTCACAGGCTACACAGAGCAGGGATGACAGGCAGCTTTCCTCAGTGCTGTATCAAAGCTTTTCACATTTTAGCAGCACATCTGGACACCACGTGCTTGCATCATATGAGCACAAGTGTCTGTTCATGTTAAAGTGCATACAGCCTGGCATAGCTCTCCAATGGCCCTTACAAGCAAGGACTGTTAGTTCCTTTCCTGTGGAAATAATCTACTCAGTACTTTCTTCTCCATTACATAATCTGGAAGCGCTGATAATTTTAGACACAGAAAGCTGGAGACTCGCACGGTAGCTCCCCCTCAGCTCCAGTGCACTGTGTCTGCTGTGTCATGTCCTCAGAGCTCAAACCATGGCTCAGGTGAGCCCCAGCTGAGCTGGCACTTGAAATCACACCTCCTGGGGAGAAGCAGAGGTGGCCAATAGATATCTTAAGTATAACTTAGCACATGTCAAACAGGTCCCGGAGTATTTGTACAGCATGTCAGGATGACAGCGTCCATCCGCTCTGCGCATCGACACAATCTTGGTGTTGACTCTGAGCCGTAGGCATAAACCACGGAAAAGCTTTGATACGTACTTCTATGATTCATGTTCCATGTGAGATTTTCTATTCTGGGGATATATGTAATCCAAATGTAGCAGGTAACTCAGGGTGTTTCAGGCTAGAAATAAACCAAAATGATGCAGGTAAATATTCATTGTGAAGGTTAAGAATGTGAGGGATGGTAAGTGGAAATAGGAAAATCAGGACTGACAGCAGAGTGAGCAATAAAATAATTTAAGATGAGCAGTTGCAGGTGGGACACACTGGTAGTGGAAGGGCTGCAACCAGAAGAAATGGCTCAGAAGGTGAGAATGGGAAAGAAGAGAAAAGCTGATGATGTGTATATGTTGGGTTTTAGCAATTTTTTGGTGATGTCTAAGCCCTTTCTCTGCCCCTTTTGTGAGTGCTGGGATCTCCAGAGAGAGCAGTACAATCATCAGAGCTTGGTGTCAGTGAGCCAACTTCATACTTAAGTGTCTGCAGATCAGGATATACCATGCACTTGCTGCTGCCGCCTCACTTTTAACACCTTTGAGGGTGCACATAGACCCATAACACTCCATCTCTCCATGCTGCCACCAACCTCAGCTCCAGCAATGTCCACCTGGTGAGGAGGTGCCAGAGCAGATGCCGTGGCTGAAGTAAGGCAGACTGGGTCTGCGATCTGCTCATGGATCAGGCACAGAGTGAGCTAAGGTGTCTTGTGGGACCAGGGTCATTTGACTCTCCTTAGCCTGAAAGCACCATTCTCACAACATGTCCCAGATAACTCCATCAGCCACAAATGAAATGGTAAGACCTCAACATCAACTTCAAACATAAAGCTGGCAAGAAAAGATGGCACAGGAACTTGAGGATCCCCTGAAGTACTCGCTGCCCCCTCAACCTCAGTGTCATTACCACGTTTTTTCCCAGTGCATCAATCCCAGTTTTGTCTCCTCTCACAGAAACTTCCAGCACTACCTGGCTCATCCTCTGGCTGCTGGCTGTGCTGCAGACATGGGAAACTGTCTGATATTAATGGAAGAAAATAAGGGTAACCACATGCAGCGCAGCCAGGACTGCAGCTTGCCAGGATGGGTACTGCCCCACTTTGGTGTCACATAGCAAGGAGCACATACACCTTCCACACATGTAAATCTGTTTTTTCCAGAAGAGTAGTCTCTGCCTGTGATGGAACAAGCATGAATGATTTGGTTTTCTTTGGACAGGGCCAAGATGGTTTGGTCTTGGATTTTTCCTGGCCTTAACAGAGAGCTCTCATAATTTTCCAAATGGGTATATTTCTTTTTGTCAGTGTTGCTCCCTACTGTTGCATCTTTCTGAGGTTACGGGGAAATGAATTACAAATCAGCTTTGGGATACTGCCCAGATTAAAAATGAATTCCCTGTTTCATCTTACTTTTAGCTACTCAAAAGATTCATGTGTTTCAGCTGTACAAGAACGACACAAAGAGTGCATTGCCTGATCTACATTAGGCACTCTGCAGTGTGTTACAGAGCTATTTAATTTTGCAGTGAATTCATTAAAGATAACAGAGTAAAGCATGTTAGTGAAAGAAGCAGGCCCTCATATTGTTAATATATGCACATCATATATCTCGTAGGAAAACAACAACACTGTGACAACAAATTTTGGAGGCATGTTTATGACAGCAACATAAATAAGGGATTGCCAGTGCCGTTTACCTGCTCAGAGATAATACATGCATTACAATGCCTGCCTCCTTGCTGCTATTCAAATGCAAAAGATGGCATTTGTAGCCTGATCATTATTTTTAATTTCCCTAGCAGACAGCCGTTACAGAGCTCGTGTTCAGTTACATTTTGACATCTCAGTAATAGTGTTGGTTTAGTGTTTGTGGACTGCTCTCCCAAAGCAGCATGGTTTAAGTGTGAGGTGGTAGATATTTATCAAGTTTGAGATAGTATCTAGGGGCCCAGAGCAAATACAGTTTACGCATCTATGTGGAACCAGTTAGAAAAAGACAAAAACTCCCACTAGTATTAATATTTCTATTATTCACTGAAAACAGCATTTCAATCTGAATATTATAGCTAGCTCTGCTGTCATAAAGAAATGGGCTTGAACCCACACCGTTCATATTTGGTATCTCAGTAGGTTATATATTTGACTTTTATTTCTGTCTGTGAAGAGGGACAGTGTGTAAGGAAGATGTCCAAATTCCTTTAGGTGAGAATGCTGATTTTTGTCAAGTCTCCCTCACTGTGTTTCCTCTGTTAAAGATCTAACATGAAAAACAAAAGCAAATTAAAAATTCAAGAGGAAACAAGCACAGGAAGGAAAGCCTGTCCTTGTTACCAAGAGGAGGCGTAAACAGCCTTGTGAGACCACACCTGCAGTCCTGCATTCAGGACCTCCAACTTAAGAAGGATGTGGACCTGTTGAAGCATGTCCAGAGGAGGCCACAAAGATACTCAGAGGGCTGAAGCACCTCTACTATGGAAACAGTCTGAGAGAGCTGGGGTTGTTCAGCCTGGAGAAGGGGAGGCTCAGGGGAGACCTTAGAGCAGCTTCCACTGACTAAAAGGGCCAACAAAAAAGCTGAAGAGGGGCTTTTGACAAGGGCCTGTAGGGACAGGACAAGGGGAAATGGCTTTAAACTGACAGAGGGGAGTCTGAGATGAGACCTTAGGAAGTTCTCTCCTGTGACAGCGGTGAGGCCCTGGCACAGGGTGCCCAGAGAAGCTGTGGCTGCCCCATATTTATCAGTGTTCAATGTCAGGTTGGACAGGGCTTGGAGCAACCTGGTCTGGTAGAAGGTGTCCCTGCCTGTGGCAGGGGATTGGAACCGGAGGAGCTTTAAGGTCCTGGCCTGGGTTCAGCAGTAGCAGTCATTTTTCTCCTTCTTAGTAGCTCACGCAGTGGTGTGTTTTTGACTTTCAGCCTAGGAACAGCGCTGATAACACCGATGTTTTTAGTTGCTGCTCAGTAATGTTTACTCTGACCAAGGACTTTCTGAGCCTCATGCTTTGCCAGGGAGGGGGGGAAGCCGGGAGGAAGCAGAGACAGGACACCTGACCCAAACTGACCAAAGAGGTATTCCATACCGAGCACGTCATGCCCAGGATGTAAACTGGCAGCCACCAGGAAGGGCTAGATCACTGCTCGGTCAGCGGATGGTGAGCGGTTGTATTCTCTTCCCGGTTATTTCCCTTATCATTATTGTTATTGGTGGCAGCAGCAGTGGTTTGTGTTATACCTTAGTTACTGGACTGTTCTTACCTCAACCCGTGGGAGTTACATTCTTTTGATTCTCCTCCCCATCCCTCCAGGAGCGGGGTCGGGGAGAGGAAGGGGAAGGAGTGAGCGAGCAGGCTGCATGGTTCTGATTTATGGCTTGGCTTAAACCACAACAGGTCCCTTTCAGCCCAAACCATTCTGTGATTCTATGGTTCTGTCATTCTATGGTCAGCATCTCAGGACTGATCCTCTTGCCAGATGCTTTTCTGTCCATATTCCCAGAGGTTTTGCTGCCTGTGTGCTACAGAATGAACCTCGGTCCTACAGAACCAGCCATGCTGCTTACAGCTTTTCCTTAATCATTGCTGCCAAGGGGCATAGCCAGGCTTTGTACCTCAAAGAGCTCCAGAAATATCTATTAAACAAGTTAAACCATAAGAAAGGCTGCATTTCCTTGCTTGAACCTGCTTCTAGGCCTGAGGAGCATCTGTACGCTCATGTCTGTCCCTCATCACATATCAAGGGGAAAGGAGTATCTCAGTTTGGTGCAGTGATTGCTGAGACATCCAAGATAGAGTCTCACTCCATAATTCATTCAGCTAAGCTGTGACTTCTCCCTGAACTGCCACGTAATTATTACAAGTGTGTACAGATAGATACTGTAAAATTGAACACCTCCAGCAAAGATGTTATACTTGTCATTTAGTCTCACATTAACACATGCTGCTTTTTTTTTTTTCCAGTCTTCATGCTTTTATTTCTAGCCTAATGAAAGCTCCATTTTTCAGCTGCTGGGTTGCACACCCACTATGCTGGCAGCTGTGAGTAATAGTCCTGGGGGAGCTGTAGATGAAGCCCCATCTTCTGTGCCATGCACATGGTTGGTTGTTAGATCAGCATTTGTCCAGTTGGTAAATCAATGTTTTGCCAGTTGATAAATCATCAACATTAGCTTTTCGTTTCCTCTCATTCGAGATGGACATCTGGAATTGCACAGGGGAGGTGACCAGCCATGGGGGCCACCTGCCTTCTCAGGGATTGCCAGTGACCGTGACACATGCGGTACAAGCAGCACATGCAGTCAGGTGAGGTGGTGAATGGTGTATGGCAGAAAGGGTTGTCTCTGCCCATGAAGTATCCACACACGCAGATGAAGATGTTATTTCCAAACCTCTCTCTCTTGCTTTTTTTCTAACATCTTTTCACAGGTGAGGTCAATTAATTTTTTAGTGTATTTGATGTGGAAAACTCTCTGTAAACATGACTTGAGTATCTGCAGAATGAATAAGCAGCAATTTTTGGCTTTGCTTTAGGGAGCTGCGGTAATGCATTTTTAATTGATGGCTCTTTTGGCAGCACAAAGACAGTGATTTGCCAGGGCAGGAGGCACAGTTCTGAAAAGGTCAGCAGTTACCAGATGTTGTCCTCAGCAGCAGCTCAGAGCCCCCTTGCACAGCTGGGGCCATGTTTTGCAGCCAGCATGCTTGCTTTCCCTCTCCCTCCTTTCTAGGTGTACCATTTATTCCTGCTGAGTGTGTGCTCCCCTCTTAAAGCACGAGCAACGCTCAGAGCTCTTGCAGCTGCAGTGGGACTCTCAGGGCTCTGGGTGGCTGCTGCTGCTTTCTGATGCTCTGTCTCCCCACTGTAGTGGTTCTTGTGAAGGGATTAACAAGAACCTTGCACTGAACAGCCTATGGTTGTGCAGAAAACTAGAATCGGGAGCAAGAGCATCTGGAGCCCAGAAGCAGAGTAAATCAAACGTATTTCATATTTACAAGCACAGGTATTTCTGTCATGACAAAATAAGTGGCTACATCTTTGGGGGGTTGTTTGGGCTTTTAATTTGGGGTTTTTTTGTGATGATCTTTGGTAGAAATGTAGCAAAACACAGGAAGGGTTTGGCTTGTATGATGCTGCTAATTTCTGCCTCTGTGGATAGAGCTGTCTGTGTGGTAAATGCCAGCAGAGAGTGCTCAGGTCTGCACAGGAGATGCCGAGCCCAGATGGAGAGCAGAGACCATGGAGTAGCACTTCTGGCACTGTGGCTAATGAGGGGGCTAATGCCCTCAGTGGGGCTCTTCAGGGATTTCTCCTGGATGAGCTCTCACCTGAAAGCCAGTGGCGGCTGCAGGACTGCAGGGACAGCCATGGGTCTCTCCCTCCTAGTTTACCACTGTGATGAGGAGAGCTGGAGAGGAGGGTGCCCAGATCTGTCAAGACACATTGGAGAAACAGGGCTTGAAAAGCCACCTGGTGCTGCAGGGAGCAGTGATTAGATCACAGGAGGTGTTTTGGTACTCCATGTACAGAACGAGGGGTGCAGAAAATCCCTAGGAGAGACCCTGTGTGAACCTGCTTAGAAACTCATGTCTGACAGAAAACTCATTAGAAAACAAAGCTGCCACTTTTTTGTCCTTTTTCAGAAATGCTATGCTTCCTACAATGATATTTCAACTTGGTCAATCATACGCTGGCAACGAAGGAGTACCTGGGCAGAGCTTAGCATGCTGCACAGATATTTCATAATGTGTATCTCAATTTTTCCACAGATTAAGACACTAGACTATTTCTAAAGATGAAAAAAAGATTTATGAACAGTGAAAGGAAAAGAAACAGCAATGTGTTGTTTTATTACTGCCAAACATCACCAAAGGTTATTTGTTAGCACATGCCAGGAATAGCAATGAAGGTGGCAATGAAGGGAAGATCTCTGCAGCTCCTGGGGCAATGTGCAGGGGCTGATCCTGCTGCATGTCCCTCTGCGTGCTGCATGTCCCTCTGCGTGCTGCATGCCAGGGTGTAATGCGTTCAATGGATTTCACTCATATGGGTTTCAAACACAGGTATCAAAGACACTGGGGTTTGAGCAGGGTTGATACTTTTAAAGTGTCTGTATGTATATGCTATGGAAGAGCTATTTCAGTGGCACAACACCCTTCTCTGCTGTAGAGTTGCCCTGGAGATACGGCACAAGCACAAGCTTCTTTCATGACCAGAAGACATTCCATATGGACATTTGCATTAAAATTGATTCTGTAGAATTTAAAAGGGAGGTAAGGATTCACTTGCTGTTATCTCAGCAGCAGCAGCACGCTCCTGATTCTCATCGCACTGCCGCCAGCACAGCCCTCCCATCCTGACCAGGTCTGCATGTTTCTTTGCATCCCGGAGGCACTTCCAAGCCTGTGACTGGCATGCATGTGAAGGTGGAGATATCCACGTCTCACCAGCTTCTTCCCCACTCTGATTGCAAATGAGATTACTACTGAAAGCAGCAATTCCTGCAGTTCATGGTGGGAGACAGAGACCTTTTCCTTGGCTTTCAGCAAGCCCACCTGGTGCACAGTACAACCTGCTTTGGCAGGAGGTGACACAAAGCTTAGCCATGCTATGCCACAGCTGAGCAAGCCACTCCCCAAGGCTGCAGTGTGTGGGTACTGGCATGGGCACAGTTCTCCACAGCAGGATCCTGAACAAGGATGGGGGGAAATCTCAGTAACAGGTTTATTCTCCAGGACACCCTCTGTGAGCAGACAGTTCAGGTGAACAACTTGGAAGTGGCTGGATCACCTTGGGCAGGTTCTGCACTGATTTCCACATCTGTCTGCACCTTCCCTGGGAAAGGAGGTGGTGCCGGCAACCTGTGAGCAGCCATCCAGGAGCCAGGGTGCGGGAAGTGGCTCCCACACAAATGTGCCTGGTGGTGAGATGGGGCAGAGCACAGCGCACTGTATGGGTGTCAGAGGCTGGTACTTCAGACTGGTTTCCTAGCATGAGTCCCACCCATGCCTGCGTAAGAGTATCGTGCCATTCAGGGAGCACTGCACCTTCCCCTGGCTGCAAAAGTAGTTTTCCTGTGTTTGTTTTGTCAACGTCTAGCTTCCCGTGATGGTGCTGTCATAGGCATAGAGCACACTTCTGACTTCTTGGAAATTCATAAATATTTTTTTGCCCTTTGAAAACCCCCATAACTGAAGTAAGATGGAAAACAAACTGGAAAGTGATGATTGTGTATGGGTTAAAGCAGGTATCAGCCAGCTGGAGAGGAACAGAAGAGTACAGGATCTGAGTAAATGGAAAGGAGGAAACTGATGTGCTCTGCCTTCCCCTGCAAGTATCAAGAAAAGGAGAATGTGCTCATCTGCTGCTTTTAAGATGCTGTGGTCAAAGCAGATGACTTCACTCGCAAAATGAGTTTCTTACCTTTGGCTGAGAAGAATGTAATGTGTGGCTGCGTATTCTGCTGCTAGGATAGCTTGAGCAGAGGGGCACAAAAAGAAGCATGTTCAATCAGAAATAACTGCCTAAAGATGAAGTTGTAGGCTGTGGATGTGTGTTACCAGCAGTTCCTTGTCCCTGTGCTCAGGGCTGTGGAGAGAAAAAATCCTTTTGTTGAGGCAGAGGTTTATCTTCAATAAAAGTGCAGCCAGAAAAGGAGCATTTTGCTTTTCCATCACATATTGCTGGTCCTGCTTTTAGATCTGAAATGAGGCAGCCTAATTGGTCATTTATCCCTTCAGCTTTTTATTTTTCTCCTGAGAGGACTGCATAAACTGTTTGCTGTTCAATAAGAAATTACTTAAGTGGATGACAATGGCTCTGGATACAAGCAGTTCTTGCAGCTCAGTTGCCAGTCGCTTGGTGCTCACTTTGGCACTGCTGAGACAAAGCAAGAAGAGATGATGCGGATGCTGTTACTCTATTTTCACTTGTGATGCCTGGGCTATTTGCACAGCTGGCAAATCACTGAGGCAGGCCGCAGCGTATTGGACCGACACCATGCTCGCACACTTCTGCACACACTACTGTGTTCTTGTGACTCCTCTGGCATCCCAAACACGGTTGCTCACCTACAGAGAATCAGTAAATACCTCATTTCCAAGCCTACATAAAAGAAATATAATAGCAATACAAACCAGAAAATCAAAGAGAGCACATGCACAGAGATCTGTCAGAGTGAATCATGTCCTTATTTTGTAGCACAAACTTTATTACTGACATGAAACCAGATTTTAGACAACTTGACATACGGTGGGTTTTATCTGAGCTCGAGTCACACAAAATCTTAGGTTAGAGAATCAAGGTTTTAGTAACTTGTTCCAAACTTTACTGCTCACTAGGAAGTTGCATTAACCACACTCAGATTAAATACTCTATTTACTTTAACAGCTGAGCTTTACAACCCCACAAATAAGTTTTGCCAACTGATTTAGCTCCAACACAGACATTTTCTTCTGCAGAAGAAAGAGCAAGATGTTCACAATAAAAATTCAGTGCTCCCCCAACCTGCAATTCTCCATTCACCTTCAAATGAGAATGAAGAGAAATGCAATAAGAAATAATTTAAATATTCCAATTTAAAAAAAAAAAAGTGCTTGTAGGAAAAATCACATGATGTACTGCTAAACTTGAGCCACTGCGAGCTAAACACAATTGCTTGGACCACACTGCTGCTGCTGTGCTTCCCATGATGGGCAACAGTGACTGACCACATTACCTTCTCTCAGGTGTGTGCTTAGTCTTTCTTCATACCCATACTTACAAAAACAAGCCAAGAGCAAGGTGCTACGCTTTGAACCTCTGAGTTGCATTGGAATTTCATTTGTTTTCTGCTCCTCTGATCATCACACTTCTGCTCACAGGGAGGTGGCACCCGCCCTCCCAGCAGTGCTCAGCAATAAATATTTATATGAACCAATCTTATATGAGTTAATATTATATGGATAAATTTTTATCCATATCAGCTCAGGCCGGATGTCTTGGCAGTTTTCTGGAGCTATGAAGGACTACAGCTTATCAGTGGGGGCCAAGATTTCCTCAATGGGAGTGCATTGCAAAATGCATGTTGGCTCTAAGTGCGCTGAGAGCTTCTCCTCACTGCTCTGCAATGTGAGCTGGAGGAGCTCTTGTCTACCACCTCAACTCCTGACCTTCGTGCCCTTCTCTGCAATAACACAGTTTTGTACAAATACAATCTCATTATTCAGTTGCAATCCAGAATGGAAAGATGATTATATGGTTGTGCACATTGTAGGTCAGATACCCAACTGGTGAAACCCAGAGCAACCCTACGGGTTTCACTGGTGTTACACTAATGTAAAATAGTAGCTGAAAATCTGGTCCTGTAAATGTCAAACCAATCCACCTGAGAAACTATATTAAGCATATAATTCCTTCAAAACCACCATTTATGTGTGGTGTTAGTATATTATTATTCTGTGAAAGATTAAGAAAACCTTTCATAAATGCAGTAAACTGAAGAATTTTCCCTTAGCTTTCTGCAGTTTATACCATTCCTATATTTGTAGAATCATAGAATGGTTTGGGTTGGAAAGGACCTTAAAGCCCATCCAGTTCCAACCTCCCTGCCACAGACAGGGACGCCTTCCACTAGACCAGGTTGCTCAAAGCCCTGTCCAACCTGGCCTTGAACACTGCCAGGGATGGGGCAGCCACAGCTTCTCTGGGCACCTTGTGCCAGAGCCTCACCACCTTCACAGTAAAGAATATCTAATCTAAATCTCCCCTCTGCTAATTTAAAGCCATGCCCTCTTGTCCTATTCCTACAGGCCCTTGTCAAAAGCCCCTCTTCAGCTTTCTTGGCAGCCCCTTAGGCTCCGGAAGCTGCTTAAGGTCTCCCAAGAGCCTTCTTCAGGCTGAACAACCCCAGCTCTCTCAGCCTGTCTCCATAGAAGAGATGCTTCAGCCCTCTGAGCATCTTTGTGGCCTCCTCTGGACTTGCTCTGACAGCGAGTGCTGACCCCAGAGTGGTGGTGACCCCAGAGTGGTGGTGGCCCCAGAGCTGATCACAGTGTTTCAGATGAGGTCTCACATGTGGGAAAATTCCTGATGCAATTTGTTTCTTAAGATATTTACAACTGAAATGAATGAATCTTTTACATTAATATTTTTATCTTTCATTGAAAACAAACTCTCTGGGAAATCCTGCCATATTAATTATTCAAGAACATCACTATATCCTTTCTCCTAGAACAAAAAATAGCAGATGTCGTATTTAGGTGTAAATTTGGTACAGGCTTTTTCCTTTTTTTTTTTTTCTTCTCTAGATCAAAATGGATGTAGTAAAAAATCTATACCTTTTTTTTTTTTTTTGAGCCACAGAAGTGTCTTCGAGGACTACAGATACAGGAACAGGAAGCAGATGAACGAGCAGGGCACCACATTGCAGCTGCATTGCCCATTAGCCCTACCTCAGTATAAAATCTTTTACATTTCAGCCACGCTGGACAGATATTTTTTTCATTTTCCTGGAGCTGCAGAGATGCTACAGTGCTCCCTGGCAGCCCTGCCAGGAGCCCAGCTCTCCTTTGATGCTTGTGGCCAGGCACTGGACAGACCCCAGTGACCGTGCAAGGTTCCAGCTGTGACACTTTTCCCTGTCCTCTTATTTAAATTGTGCTTGAACACTTACCTTCCTACTTTGAAAAGTTGTGATTCCAGATCAAAAATTTAAGAGGATCTTGGGAATAACCACTTTGTCCTGCAGACCAGGGGGCTGAACACAGCAGGATATTTGCTGTGCTACACGCAAATGGGAGAGTGAGGGGGACATGTGCAAGAAGGCAAATCTGCTGCAGCAGCAGGGTAACAGTCCTTCCTAGGTCATAATTTTCCTTTGGTTTCAACAAAAGTTCTGTTGCTTGAACAGGACATCCCTTGTGTAAGCAGCCTTATGGATGGTCTAAAAAAGGCTCTTGGTTAGGACAAGGGCTTGTACCTCTGTTGTGCTCTGCAAGACAAGGGAGCTCATGCACGGTTCATAGTCACTCCAGCATGAGCTGGTTCTTTGGACTTCACTGTTTCCTGGTGTAACCCTGAAGCATGGGAGCCCACAGCTTTCTATTGTTCTGGTGCAGAAAGATCACCACTTCCTCCTTTCCCAAGAGGATAATACCTACTGCGAGTAACAAATTTATCTTCTTGATTACTATAGATGTTTTTTCTTACTGCAGCATTCTTCATTACAGCTGAGGTTTTAGCTAGAGGAAAAGGTTATGTTTTTTGTGAGATAGAGGCTATTAATACAGAAAAAGCAAGAGTAAAATTAAAACCCGCTACTTATAGACTTATTCCATGTTTATATAGTAACATAAATTCACTGGAAGAGGCATGAAGAAACTGTATATCCAAAAAGATAACTAAAATGCATAATGGTATTTACTGTATTTGGATGGAAACAGTTTGCTCTAAGCAGTTCATTAAAAATCTTTTGGGAATACATTTTCTTACTTAAGAGTAGAAAAATCCTGATACATACGATCATTCCCAAAAGACCTATATTCCACAGTAGGCAAGACGAGGAATTAAAATAAACCATGCAATTAGAAAGTTTCAGAAATTGAAATGTGAAGTTTAAGTTATTTCAAAATAATTTTGGCCTGAATCAGAAAACAACAGTTGCCAACAGGAATTCATTTCAGCTAAAACTGAAAGATTAGTTTTCTTCATGATTTTTTGTAAGCTCTGCAATTTTTCAGGAACATAAACTTTCTAAAGAAAATTTCATGTTGCCAGAAAGTAAACACTGTCAGAAATGGTTGACAGAAAATATGTGAGCAGCTTTGTAAGTAGCTGCCCTTAATCACCACCTGTGTTCTTCCATGTAATAAATGTAGCTGTAGTGGTTTAAGACCAACCAGCAACTCAGAGCCATGCAGCTGCTTGCTCACTCCCTCCCCTTCTTCCCTCCCCCCACTCAAGGAGGGAGAAGAGCCAAAAGAATGCAAATCCCATGGGTTGAGATAAGAACAGTCCAGTAACTGATATATAATACAAAACTACTACTGCTACCACCAATAATAATAAGGGAAATAACAAGGGGAGAGAATATAAAATTAAAAGGGGAAAAGGAAAAGAAAACAATAACCACAAGTGATGCACAGTACAACTGCTCACCACTCGCAGACCAATACCCAGCCCAACCCGATCAGTGATCTAGCCCTTTTGAGTAACTGCCCCCGATTTATACACTGGGCATGACGTGCTGTAGTATGGAATACCTCTTTGGCTAGTTTGGGTCAGGTGTCCTGTCTCTGCTCCTGGCTTCCCGTACCCCTCCTCAATGGCAGAGCGTGAGAGACTGAAAAGTCCTTGATTGGAGTAAACATTACTTAACAAGAACTATAAACATCAGTGTGCTATCAGCACTGTTCTCAGGCTAAAGTCAAAAACACAGAACTGCACCAGCTCCTAGGAAGGAGAAAAATGACTACTACTGCTGAACCCAGGAGAGTAGCATATGCCAAAGAGGGATTCTTCATCAGGGACTGTAGTGATAGACAAGGGGTGATGAGTTAAAATTTAAACAGGGGAAGTTCAGGTTAAGTATTAGGAAGAAGTTCTTTACTGTAAGGGTGGTGAGGTACTGGAACATGTTGCCCAAAAGAAGTGGTAAATGCTCCATCCCTGACAAGCATTCAAGGCCACGTTGGACAGAGCCTTGGGTGACATGGTTTAGTGGGAGGTGTCCCTGCCCATGGCAGGGGGGGTGGAACTAGATGATCTTAAGGTCTTTACAACCCTGGCTATTCTATGAATCTATGTGATGTCTTGTCTGTGTGGGAAGTGTATCCTGCCCAGGGAACCAGCTGGGAGGAACAAACAGCAGATTTTTTGTGACAACCCTCAGGGACCAGGGGCTGGGAGCACCCTTTGCTTCTGGGGCTCTGTCCTGGCTGTGCTGGCTGCCGCACCTGAAACACAGATGAGTGTTTTCAGGTGTTACCCAGCAGCTGGGGACAGGGACCAGGGGAGACAGGCAGCATCATCTGCCACAGAGGTTTCCAGCAGCGACTTAACAGGTGTCATGAAGTTGTGACTGATGAGTAATGCAATAATTTCATGCTGCACTTCTGGCTGTGGCTGTACCCCGCTGTTAATTGCTTCCTTACTCTGCTGCTACTTGTTCATCACATTGTAATTATACAATGGATCGTAATAAAGGAGGTCAGGAAACTCCACATATTCAGGAAAACCTCTAAAGAGAAGTCTTTTAGAGAGACCTTTATTAGTATTGATTGCACACGTCAGCGCTCTATGAAGCTGCTCTAAAGAAAGTCTCCAGACGGAAACCACTCATTGGCGGCAGGGCAGCTGGAAACCAGAGCTTCCCACAGGAAGGATGCTCAAGGAAGTAAACCAAGACTGTTGCTGAAAGACAATGGTCTGTACAATGAATGTGCTGGGTGCAGTGGGATGGGTATCCTCATGCTAATATTTTTTTGTCCCTTTCTATGAATATGCACAACAGGAAACATAATGTAAAGGTTCATCGAACTGTGTAGTCTCACTAATTCTCATTTCTCAGGGCTCCATACACCCTCTGAGCCACTGGCTTAATGCATTTTTGCATTGAACTGAGTCCTAGAAATTGGATCTCATAGATGCATTCCTTATTAATGGTGATGCAGTCCCTGGGCACTGAGAATCCAGCTATCTGTCCTATATGCATGTTCATCTTAGTTTAAAAGCAGAGCATCGTTAGGTATAAAGTTTTAAAAGTTGTTTTAAAGTTTAATGTTGTAGGTAAATTTTAAAATATATGTATTACACAAATATGCAAATATAAATATAAATCAGTGTTCAAATATATATATATTTATTATTACTCCTTTGAGGGATTAAAACTATGAGCTGGTCAGTCTTCCTGATATGTGTAATTGCAGAGTGAAACCCACAATTACTGACACTGCCTGAGGATCACAAATGTCTGCATTTTATTTGTCAATCATGTTCAGAAGCCAGCTACCTGCATTTTACTGACAGCCTCCCCAAGGCAGTATTGTGCTTAGCTGGCTGGTACCTGCTAGGAATACCATCCTGGAACATTCTGCAGTGTCAGGGACTCATTATGTCCTTCATTTTGTTGTGTTTTGTAATGCTTTCCAGCTCAGGGCTTATCCTAACACTGTGCCTTGCAACATCAAAACCACAGGGCATTTACATTTGCAAATACTTTCCAGATATCCACCTGGGATAAGTAACTGCGATAAGGTGGTTGCAAAATCCCTTTCTGTGTTATCTACAGAAGCGTCACTAGACCACTGTTAGCACCTCTGCTGGTACCAGCTAAGCCAGAGCCACCCAGCTAAAGATGACGGTATTTTTGCCTCATTTGATCATGTTGCCACTCTTTACCAAACATCGTGCTGCAGGACCATGTGGTATTACCACCCACATCGATGACCCAAGGGATTATTTTCAAGTTTTTGGTATAAACTGGAACCTACTGTGCAAATTTTGGAAAACTCAGCCACCCAGGAGAAACAGAAATAGAAATATGTAACATAGATGCAGAGATTTGATGAAGTTCTTTTGAAGGAGGTTTTTGGACATGTAGGATGGAATACATCAGCCCTGAAAAGGAAGCAGTGGGGGGTATGAAACTATCTCTGTGGCCTCCTCTGGACTCACTCCAACAGGTTCATGTCCTTCTTATGTTGGGAGGTTTGGGCAAGATGGGTAACAGAGGAGCGTGGACAGGGCAGGAAGATCTGGAAGGAGCAGCAACACCAGGCTCTCCTCTTCCCAAGTGCCTGAGAAACCTTTGTGCCTTTAACTTTACCTTTCTCCCCCTCATTGGTTTAAAAGATAAACTTTTGTCCACTTTGTACTGACACAAACCACAAAATATTATTAGTATCTCGTTCCTTTGGCATGCATGCCAAAGGAATATCTGATACATATTTGCAGGGGGTGTTTGCTGAAGTATGTTTTAAGTAACAGGCACAGGAAAGATTACACTTCCTGGGTCAACAGCACTGCGTGGTTGGACTGGAGCCCCAGAAAGATAAATACTCTCCATCAGCAAAGGGAAAGAAAACTGAAGACCATTAATGTGGATAAATGAAGAATAAGGGGTGATGAACGTTCTGTTGAGTGAAAACAACAGTGACTGCAACTCTCATTATTTGCAGCTTTGAATTTTACATTTCAGTAAATAGAGTGATAGTCTTCAATGCTGGGTATCGTTAGGAAACTGAATAATTGCAATTCTATTACATTCAGTATCTGCTGGGTAACGCTTTATAACTGGAAATTGACTATATGCATCATTATTTTTCTACTTGAAAATATTACCCCCACAAAGAGAGATGCCCTTTAAAATGTATACATGAAAAATACTAACGGATCCTGTTTTCTTTTTCTAATTTCAGATTGTTACCGACCTGTTTTATTGCAGCCAAATAAAAGTTGTTTACATACAGTTGTATTCTTTTACTGGTTTTCTTTTGATAGTATTTTGTTTTGTTTTTTTTTAATAGGAATAAGTGGGAAGTTTCTTGCAGAACTGTTTTTCTAACAGTATGTGTTCCTTACTTTTATCTATCTCTTCTTTCCTGAGTTCTTGCAGGTGAGTACCTTGTGTCATACATATGGTTTCTCTTAAAAAGCAGCACAGGTAATAGTAATGTTGTGCACCAATTCAGTGACAATGAATTTATTTACTTTTCTGCAAGCTGTTGGAGACAGCAAGATTGCTCCTGTACAGCATTCAGCGATATTCCCATCTCCTTATGGTGTTTCACATCATCCTCATGGAATCTCAGCACTTCCTCACCATTGCATGGCACAGGACAGCTTACACATCTGGTGAGTGCTAGAAGCTTT
The DNA here is from genome assembly GCA_009867235.2 of Psittacus erithacus. Classification (NCBI taxonomy): domain Eukaryota; kingdom Metazoa; phylum Chordata; class Aves; order Psittaciformes; family Psittacidae; genus Psittacus; species Psittacus erithacus. The sequence continues at coordinate 62,607 of WYDI02005449.1, forward strand.
TACAGTGAAGTGTCTGGTTTCTACAGGAAATGTGCTTATGCATTGGTTTAACTCTGATATACAGCTACTGCTTTGTCATCACAATAGGGAAGGTTAATCCAGAGAAATAAATCAATCCAAACCAGAGAAACTGCTCCGTTGGAAAACTCAGTCAGAAAAACAAACAAACCAACCCCCAAACGCCCCAAAAACCACAAGAAAATAACATTTATTTTCAAGCAGCAGCTCCTGCTCAGCTCTGAAGCAAAGCTGTGCAGAGCTTTAGCGATGACCTGGAGGCCACCTACCCTTGAGCCTCCCAGCAGAGGAAAGATAAACTGCCTTTTGCGCAGGAACACATCACATGCACTCCTGCCTTATGGTCGCAACCCGTAAATATTCTTTTGCTGCAGTGCTCTGTTTCCTCTTGCTAGCAAGGTTGTTGGTTTGCGGGCTTCAAGCAATCCCTACCACACGTCCATCCCCAGCTGGGGACCGTCACTTTTCCCATTGCTTTCCCAAATCTTTTACCTTCACACTCTGAGCATCACCTCCCATGTTATGATCTGTTTATCACTTCACATGGCAATGTGAAGATTTCATCTGAGTATTGAGGATTGGAAAAATGATAAAAAAGGGAGAAAACATTGTTTCAAACAGGTGTAAAAAATATCAGAGACTCCCACAGCCCTCCAGGGCACAGAGCTGGTCTCAAATTATCCCATGTCAGCACATTTTCACTGCATCGAACCCCTTCCCTTCTTGGAAAAGGGGCAGGAAGGCTTCTGTGGGGCTGGGCAAGCAGTGCCACATTGCTTGTTCCTCTGTCCATGTGAGCATTTCTTCAGGTGGAAACAAGTCACGTTCACTCAGAGAGCTGTGCTGAGACAGGTAAAATATATTGCTAAAATATCAAGAATTATCTTGTGGCAAAATCATAGTTCTTGTGTGTCAGGTTGAATTTCCACCTGCTTTTACATCCTAAAATCTCTGTTGCTACTTCAAGTGGTATTTCACCTTTTCTGGCAGTGGACTTCTTTCCATGCAGATATTTGTGAGATAAAAATTGTTAGTTTATACCAAGTCTCCCATCTCAGAGATGAGCTTTCTGGAAGGATCAGCAATTTCAAATAAAAACAAATGTTCTGCTTCAAAATGTTCTAACAGCTCAGGAACAAAAGAAGAAAAAAACAACAGGAAAACCCCCAGTCTTTCAAACAGTACACTCAGAGCTATTTGAAAAAATCACTAGGCAATGATTTTTCAGCTATTGAAAGTAATAATTTTTTTCATCTGTTTTAACTCCACAAATACATACTACTGTGGGGCCATAAGAGCACAAAGCTCTGCTGGCTTTCAGCAGCAGAGATGAGCACTGAGTTTGCCTACCCATCTGTGCTGCATTTAGTTGTCCAGAGCATTGAGTATTGCGAAGGAGCCCAACAGGTATGCAGGGAGGTGTTTAAAGAAGCAAACACTGCTGGCTGCTGTGGAGTGAGCAGTTATGGGGTGTGCTTCTCCAGCTCTCCATGGTCACAGCAGCCGAAGCTCAGGCGGCTCCTGAAGGCAGCTGTCCTGTAAACAATCCATCTGGGATGGTTTTCTCCAGAATGCACCCGATTTCCCAGCTCTGCTGCGGTGCTGCATTCTGCAGGTAAAGGGGAAGAGTGATGATGTCACCCCTAATGGGAACTTCATCACATAGTCACAGCACTGGAGGTGGGAGACACCGATGTGCTGACAGGGTCCTTGCACCACTGCCATCCCACTTTGTTAAACACAGTAATCAGTGGAAGACGATGACATCTTGGACCTTGCTGAACTTATTCCCATTAATGAATAAATTAATAAAACCAGAGTATACTTTAATAGTGTTCAAATCTGCGTTTGCTGGCAATGCATTTGGGCATGTTGCAATGCTACACCAGGTCCACAGCCCATCAGGGACTAAAGCATATATAGTCATTCCAATATCTGAAGGGGGCCTATGAGGATGCTGGGGAGGGACTCTTCATTAAGGACTGTAGTGATAGGACAAGGGGTAACAGGTTAAAACTTAAACAGGGGAAATTTAGATTGGATATAAGGAAGAAGTTCTTTACTGTAAGGGCGGTGAGGCACTGGAATGGATTGTCCAGGGAAGTTGTGAATGCTCCATCTCTGACAGCGTTCAAGGCCAAGTTGGACAAAGCCTTGGGTGACATGGTTTAGTGTGAGGTGTCCCTGCCCATGGCAGGGGGATTGGAACTAGATGATCTTAAGGTCCTTTCCAACCCTGACTATTCTATGATTCTATGATTCCTGATAACCCTAGTTACCATAAGCAAGCTGAAAAAGAAAGGCTGCCAATGAGCAGTCCCCGAAACAGAAATGGCTTTCACTAGACACTAATGTAGCAAGAGTATATTTGTGTCTGCATGCTCTCCTTGGATGAAGAAGATTTGCCTAAAGTCAAGGTAGGGCTCAACCCAGCTGCCAGTAGCTGTTGTAGGGAACACATGGCACAAGCACAAAGAAAAAGTCATCTTTGGAGCAGGAACCCTCAAAAGACCCCAGAACAAACACAGAAAGCTGTAAGCCCTTCTAAAGCATAAAACTATGCAGTTTAATGGAGATGCCTTTTTTAGGCCTAGCATTTTATTTTTTTGAATACCTCTTTTAGTAATTTGAAATACATTATTTCTGTTAAATTTCCCGCTAAAAAGCTCATCTCCTAAAATGTTCATGGAAATGAGACACAAGGACTATACATACAGTGGTACGAAATCTGCATTTAAACTTCCAAGTTATCATCCAAGCAAATCGTTTGCAGGAGTGCTGTTCCTTGCTACAACTATTTCACATTCAGCAGCTTGGCAGCACATCTGTAATAAACACTGGAAAGGAAAAAGAAGAAACAAATCAGACATCTGCCTTCCAAATGGTGGAAAACTATTGCAAAGATCTTTCTAGCCTGTATGAAGAGCTTTCACATCAGTGCTCTGACTCATAAGAAATGCTGGCAGAAAATTATCCAATAGCATCCAATTTAACCTTTCAGAAAATGCTGTTTCATCAAAAAGCATCTGCCAGGAATATGTCAATATAGGCAGAACTACTTAGGGAAAAATACATGAAACAAACTATTTTTATAAAAAAGAAATAATGCAGATTAATAAACACTATGCAGAATCGCGGTAGCTAAAAGCTAAAAAGGTCAAAGAAAGGGTTTGTGAGTGACTTTTTTGATAGACAATATACATTTATTTTTGCATACACACATAAAAATTCATAGATGTATGAGTTTAATGGAAATTTTAAAAGTATATGTTTTAGTTCTGATTCAGAAAGAAAACAAATATTCTAGATGTGGGGAATTTCTGCAGAGAAAGCACTGAATTTCCAAAATCTTTATTCTGCAGACCTAAGCTTAGGTTTGTATGATGTATTTTCTCTTGCTAAATGTTACCATTAAGAGTGTCTTGCTGCACACTTTAATAAATAGCAGATTAACTTGTCTCAACACTGATGGATTCTCCTGTCCATGGACTGTGACGAGCCAGCAGCAGAATAGAAATATGGGATAACATTGCACATCTGTACTTGGAATATACACACGTTGATCAAGAATAACAGGATCTGTGTTTTTTTTTCCTTTGATTCCTGGAAGACAGTAAGCTGATTACAGAAAGGAAACCCATCTGCCAGCCTACAGCAGGCACAGGGCAGGATGCTCCTTTGCCTGGGGCAGCTGCCTCCCTCCCTGACAGGCTGCAGTGGGATAATGTGTGGTGGGACCATGCCATTCCTATGGTGGGTCCTTTGGAGCAAATCCATCTCTAGGCTGATTGTCCTGCCTGTCTCTCATTGTGGGCAGCTGCTTCCCATGGTGCACTCCCAGCTTTTGGAGAAGAGCCAGTTGCTATATCAACAGAACCAGCTAAAGTTGCTCCAAAAAATCCTTTTTCACACCAGGTTTCTCCCCGTGTCTAGCGTCTCCTCTAAACCAAGGCATTGTTCAGGCCCTGTGGCTTCAGTTCAGCCCTCCTGGCCAGGACATGGCACTACAGTGGCCCCAGCTGCAAGTGCACTTGTGCCTGAGCAGTGACGCTGCCTGGGCATGGGCAAACAGAGGAGGTGTGGCCACATCATTGCAGGATCTCGCCCTGCGGCCTTGTCACAGCAGCAAGGCACCGAGAGGAGGCTGGCGGCAAGGTGATGCAGCAGAGAAACCAGTCCCATGTGTTTAAAAAGTTCTAATTGCCGTATTTTATTTGACCTCGATGATAGGAGCAGATGGCATGTTTTGTATAACAACATATTGAAAAATAAGTCTCGGAAATAATTAGTCCCATAAATAAATTTCTCTGTGTTGGGGCTCTGGGATTGATTAGATTAAAGTCTTAGTAGCCATGATTGCCACAAGGATGAAAAAGCTAAACTTCGCCTTTCCAGCAGTAAATATCAATTGTGTGCCTGTAACTGTGTCCTCAGATTGGATTTTATTACCTCTTGGAGGCAGGAGTTTCAGATCACTGGCAGCACGACTAGCACAACCATTTACCTACTCTGCTGGGCCTGAGCAGCACTGCAGGGTTTTGCAGTGTTTGTGGATGTCCTCACATCTTGGGAGATGCTAGAGGAGCATTTGGCAGCATCCTGCAGAAGGGTAGGAGCACAGCTCGCCTGCTGTTGTCTGTCCCCAGTCAACAGCACCCATGGCTACCCCCCCCGAGAGGTGTTGTTTTATGGACAAAATACGAAATGGGTAACATTAGCACATTACTCCTTTCCCTTTTCTGGGGTAAGTAATAATCTGTAATGAGACCAGAAAAGTCATAAACAGCTTGATCTCATCTGGCCCCACTCAGAGAAGAGCTGAGCATCCAGATCTCCATTCCTGAAATTATTCAGTGATTCTGCAATTATAAATTTGCATTAAAACTTAACAGACAGTATGAATTTTAAATAAAATCAGTAATAACTTCTTTTCCAAATTGTCTATTTTTGTCTATTCATACCTATCTATTTTAGTAGTATTTTTGTGAATTTTAGAAGTCTACATTATAACTAAAGGGTTTCTTTAATTACTTCTGGTATCTTTAAAACCTTGGTATAGAAAGAAGTGAGGATGAGACTAAATGATGTGCTGCGGATGTATTGGCTGTATAGCCATCCATATACAGCTGAAGATCATAAATGTTTAATTTTAAGTCCCTGAAGTTCCCTTTAATCCAGCATCTCGAGTTTGTGTAGCAGGAATTCCTGATCTGTTTGGCTTTGCCAAGTCAAAGGCTCCATGTATCAGTCTGGATTCTCACAGCCAGAAATGCTGATTCACCTACTGGTTTGGGGTGGAAGTTTCTGAAGTTTCCAGTGCTCATGGATCCCCAGTGTGACAGCGGCAGGGACAGAGCAAATGTCCTCTCAGAGGAGCATTGTGGGATTCCTATCTATCATAATATATCAAGAAATAACTGCACTAGCTTTTCTGTGTAGTAGATCGGAAGAAGGGTATCAAAGAACTCGGTGATGTCTGTGTAAGAGAAAATTAAAACCAAAGAGACAAAGGTAATTCATGGCTGAAGTGGTGGTGTGACAAGGGGCTGCCACTGTCTCCAGCACCTGAGAACCTCTTGAGTCTAGTGGCACTGTTTCATCTTTCTTTGAAGTAGTTTTCCCATGCAGCTGTCATCAAAGCCATAAATCTCCTTTACCTCTATTTCTCAAAGGGTCACAGAAATAGATGCCTAACAGTCATCAATAACACCAATATATTCCTGAAATCCCTTATGACATCAAAAGGGAATAATTCCATTTGCAGCACAGCTGAGATCACTCTGTGCTTTCCTAGGAGTGAGGTGCTGGGTAGAAGAGGGGCCACTGCACCCACAGCAAGGTCTGGACTGCCAAGACCTGAGTGCACTGGATTGTCTTTGCTCCCCAACAAGCTAGGACTATCAGGTGATGGAAAGCTCATATTTCATGGAGCTGCTGCCTGTCTATAGCCAGCTGGGCTGAGAAAGCAACTCATAACACATCTCAAACCTCACTGCAAAAGGCTGGACCTCTTCCCAGCATCTCAAACCACAGATCACGCTCCTCCTCAGTGCTTTCCCTCCTCAGACTTGCTGAAGGCATCACCCCACTGGGTGTCTACCAGGTATGTAGATTTTTATTTACAAGTAGTTCAAGGACATCAGAACAGAGGCTGCTGGGTGCTGGGCCTGTTTGTAATTTCATCCTTCAGAACAGAAGTGGAGCAAAGATAAATATATATAAAACACAGAAAAAAACCCAAACAACACAGGTATGTACAGACTTTTCTGTGTGCAAAAGCACTAAGTTTCTGGGATTCAAACTTCCTGGGTAACTTGTGGAAAGCCTTTACATGAAGCAGAACTGCATGTGATCAGGAAGCTGGAGTCTCAGATGCTGCTCTTCTTCCTCTGAATTCAGCAAAACATGGCCACTTTATTTACTCTTCTCAAAGTTCCCATCTCATCTTGAAAGCTTTCTGTTCTTTTACGGCTGTAGATTTTTCCTCTGCAGTTTAACCTTAATTCCATGTAACATGGCTCATTTATATCACCATGCATTACTGTAATATAATGCAAAAGGATGAACATTTAGCACACAGATCATAATTGTTGTGGTTTAAGCCCAGCTGGCAACCCAGGACCACACAGCCGCCCACTCACTCCCCTCGCTTTCTCCCACCACTCCCAGAGGGATGGGAAGGAGAATCGAAAGAATGTGACTCCCACGGGTTGAGATAAGAGCAGTCCAGTAACTAAGGTATAACACAAACCGCTGCTGCTGCCACCAACAATAATAATGATAAGGGAAATAACAAGGGAAGAGAATACAACCGCTTGCCACCCACCAACCGATACCCAGCCCGACTGAGCAGTGATCTAACCGTTCCGGGTGACTGCCCCCAGTTTATATACTGTGCATGATGTGCTGTGGTATGGAATACCTCTTTGGCTAGTTTGGGCCAGGTGTCCTGGCTCTGCTTCCTCCCGGCTTCCCCTCCTCCCTGGCAGAGCATGAGGCTCAGAAAGTCCTTGGTCAGAGTAAACATAACTGAGCAGCAACTAA